>JAPQNM010001808.1:12500-15000 GCA_029783475.1 Metacarcinus magister | reverse complement strand
TCCTCTTCCTCCTCTTCTTCCTCTTCCTCCTCTTCTTCTTCCTCTTCCTCTTGTTCGTCTTCCTCTTGTTTTTCATTATGTTCTTCCTCTTCTATTTCTTCTTCCTCTTGTTTGTTCTCTTCCTCTTCCTCATATTCATTCTCTTCCTCTTCTTCCTCTTCCTCTTCTTCCTCTTCCTCTTCTTCCTCTTCTTCCTCTTCCTCTTCCTCCTCTTGATTTTCTTTATATATCGTTAGCACCTTTTTCACTTAACTTTTTTCTCTCTTCTTTCTTTCTTTCTTTTTTCTCTCTCTTCCCTCATTATCCTTCTTTTTCTTAATTCTTTCATTTATCTCCTTGTTCTGTTATCCTTCTTTTTCTATATTATTTTTCCTTCCTCTTCTTCTTCTTCTTCTTCTTCTTCTTCTTCTTCTTCTTCTTCTTCTTCTTCTTCTTCTTTCCTTTTTTTTATCCCATTTATTCTTTCTCTACATAATCCTCTTCTTTTTTTCTTCTCTTTCTCATTATTTATCATTTTTTCTTACTTCCTCTCTTTATCATCTCCTCCTCCTCCTCCTTTTCTGGTTCTTATTGATTTTATCTTCCTCCTTGTCTCTTAATCTTCTTCTTATTCCTGTTTTTCTTCTTCCTCCTCCTCCTCCTCCTCCTCTTCCTCCCCTCCTCCTCCTCCTCCTCCTCCTCCTCCTCCTCCTCGTTGTCCTCGTAATTTTCCTCCTTTCTCGTCCTTCTGTTTCTGATCGTTCTCATCTTCCTTCCTTCCTTCCCTCCTCCTCCTCCTCCTCCTCCTCCTCCTCCTCCTCCTCCTCCTCCTCCTCCTCCTCCTCCTCCTCCTCCTCATAACTCACAGATGTAATTCATATTTTTCTCTTGAATTATGGAAATGTTGCACTAGTTATAGAGAGAGAGAGAGAGAGAGAGAGAGAGAGAGAGAGAGAGAGAGAGAGAGAGAGAGAGAGAGAGAGAGAGGAGAGAGAGAAAGAGAGAGAGAGAGAGAGAGAAAAAAAAACTACTTTACACATCAAAGTTCATAAGGTCACACACACACACACACACACACACACACACACACACACACACACACACACACACACACACACACACACACACACACACGTACATCCTCTCCCTCTCTTCGTTTACTTTCTTTATTTCCTTCACCTCAATAGAAAGGAAAGAAAAAAGGGGAAAAAAGAGAGAGAGAGAGAGAGAGAGAGAGAGAGAGAGAGAGAGAGAGAGAGAGAGAGAGAGAGAGAGAGAGAGAGAGAGAGAATAAAAAAGAATGACAAGAGTAAAGAAGAGGTGATAATGGAAACAGGGAACAATGATGGATGAAGAATAAACACGAAGAGAATAAGAAAAAAGAGAATGAGGAAGAGGGGAGAGGAGGAGAAAGTGGATAAAAATTAAGGGAATGACAAGGGGAAAAAAACTACATTGAATACATGAATGGAAACCGCAAATGAGAGAGAGAGAGAGAGAGAGAGAGAGAGAGAGAGAGAGAGAGAGAGAGAGAGAGAGAGAGGGAGAGAGGGAGAGAGGGAGAAAAAGAAGAAGAGAGATTTAAGTAGTGAGAGAGGTAACACGACTTCTAAATAACTCCTCCTCCTCCCCCCCCCTCCCCCCCCTCATTACTCAACACACCTTAACAAAGCCCAACAGGTAGGTTTTAGTGGTCCTCAGAGACCATTAACTTTGACAAACTACCTTCATATAAACTTAGGATGATTCGAGACTCTCTTTATCTCTCTCTCTGTCTCTCTCTCTCTCTCTCTCTCTCTCTCTCTCTCTCTCTCTCTCTCTCTCTCTCTCTCTCTCTCTCTCTCTCTCTCTCTTGTTCTTATTTATTAACTCTTTACTCTTTTTCTTCTTATTGGTAATTAAAACTTTTCTCTTTCTATTTTTTCCTTTTTTCCTCTTCAATAGTAATCAGGAAAATAAGTCCAGATTCGTGTTCAGCATGACCGAAAACATCATTGTACCAATTTTCATGAGATTCGGAGGTGTGGAAATTTTCATGAAATTTTGTAGGGTACACCCTTAGATTTTTTGACATAAATCATATATTTTGAAATAACTTGAAATGTATGAGGTTTACGTAAAAAACGTATAGAATATAAAAGAAAGAGCAGGAAATGCCCGTTCTATTGAGCTATAGTGAACTGGAATTGGAATGTAATTATAGATGTAGGAGTGTAAAGTATTATGCATTAATTTCTTTCACACAATTTAAAATTTCTTCATAAGTATTTGAGTTATTGGAAAAACGATGACAGTATGAGATATACATTATGAAACTCCATAACTTTACTTCTATACAATTTTCCTGTAGGACTAATATTTACGTAGTAAAATGAGGAAAAACACTTTCGACCTTAATTCTGGTGGAATTTACGGGCCAAAAAATGAAAAATCCAAATATAATAGTAATGACAAAACTAATTCCAGATTCGTGATCAGCATGACCGAGAACACCTTGGTAACAACTTTCATGAGTTGTGTT
>JAPQNM010001808.1:7500-10000 GCA_029783475.1 Metacarcinus magister | reverse complement strand
TCTCTCTCTCTCTCTGTTTTATTCATCTTTTATCGTCTCATTTTTCATTAATATATTTTTTTTTCATTATTATTATTTTTTTTTTCACAAACCAAAAAAAGACAAACTTGTATAATAAGCAAAACAACTTGATTTCTTTTTTCTCTTTTTTTTTCCTCCTCGTTTTCATATATATATATAATTTTTTCCCTGTGTTTGTTTTTCCTAATTTCTGCTTTGTTTCCCTTGACCTAATGATGATGTTTCCCCCTTGCAATGTTTCCTTTTGTCTGGCTGCAACAAGGAAATTAAATCAGGCATCCTACTCCCCTCTTTTCCCCTCCTTTCCCCCTCCTTTCCCCTCCTTTCCCCTTCCTTTCCCCTCCTTTCCCCTCCTTTCTCCCTCTCTTCCCCTTCCTTTCTCTCCTCCTCTTCCTTTCCCCTCCTCCCCTCCATTTCCCCTCCTTTCCCCTCCTTTCCCCTCCTTCCCCCCTTCCCTCCCTTCCTCGTTTTCTTTCTCTCTTTGTATCTTTTTTTTTATGGTTTAACTTTACATTCTTACCTTTATGTAGGAAGTTGTGAAAGGCATGTGTGTGTGTGTGTGTGTATTTGTCACACACACACACACACACACACACACACACACACACACACACACACACACCCACACACACTTAATCCTAATAATGAACATAAAAATATATATATGAATAGCTTATGATGATACAGAGTCAACATTTGCATAAGAGATTAAGAATGTAAATAATGGCGCCGGAAATTACTATCATTATTATCATTATCATTATTATCATTATTATTATTATTATTATTGAGTAGAGAAATATTATGGCAGCAGTGAGGTAGTTTATTATTGTATTTGTAATTATGTTGTTGTTGTTGTTGTTGTGTTGTGTTGTTGTTGTTGTTGTTGTTGTTGTTGTTGTTGTTTGCGTGGACTAAATTTTCATTCTGTTGTTGTTTGGTGTGTTGTTTGGTCTGATTCCCAGGTTAATTAATCAGGTGTTTGTATGTTTTGGTGGCCAGGTAAATCACCTTAATTGGATTTCTTGCATCAGTAATCCTGTGTTATACCTTTACGTGTGTGTGTGTGTGTATGTGTGTGTGTGTGTGTGTGTGTGTTTTTCCCATTATATTACATTACCTTTATTTACCATTACAGTTTTTTTACATTTATATATATTACATTCTATTATATCTTCCTTTATATTACACTGGTCTTGTCTCCTTGTGGTCTTGTGGTGTGGTCTCGTCTCCTCCTCTTCTTGTGGTCTCGTTTTCGTCTCGTAGTGTGATGGTCTGGTCTCCTTGTGGTCTTGGAGGTGTGGTCTCGTCTCCTCCTAGTCTTGTGGTCTCGTTTTAATCTCGTAGTGTGATGGTCTGGTCTCCTTGTGGTCTCGTCTTGGTCTTGGAGGTGTGGTCTCGTCTCCTCCTCTTCTTGTGGTCTCGTTTTCGTCTCGTAGTGTGATGGTCTTGCTCCTGTGTCTTGGGTGTGGTCTCGTCTCCTCCTTTCTTGTGGTCTCGTTTTCGTCTCGTAGTGTGTGTCGGTCTCCTTGTGGTCTCGTCTTGGTCTTGGAGGTGTGGTCTCGTCTCCTTGATCGTGTGGTGACATTTAGGTGGTGTGGTGTGGTGTGGTGTTGACCTTTTCAGAGTGTGTGTTTGAGTGTGTTGCGTGCTTCACTCTGGCCTGTTATATCTGTCACTTGTAGTCTCTCCCTCTCTCCCTCTCTCCCTCTCTCTCCCTCCCTCAGTGGTGGAGAGAAGGTGTTGGTCTTATTTTTTTATTTTATTATTATTTTTATTCTATTTTTTATCAGTTTGTTTTTTTATTTAGATTTTTTTTCTTCTCAATTTTTAGGTTTTTCGAATTTTTTTCATTATTTTCTTAGTTTTGGAATTTTTTTGTTTTTCAATTTTTGACTTTTTTCACTTTTTTCACTTTTTTATTGTTCTTGTTCTTCTATGTTCTTGTTCTTGTTCTTGTTGTCCTTGTTCTTCTCTTTAATTCATCTCTTTCTATTCCCTTTGTTTTATTCTTTTCATTATTACTCCTCTTCATTCATTTTATAACTGAAATGTCGGTTTCTTCCTCCTCCTCCTCCTCCTCCTCCTCCTCCTCCTCCTCCTCCTCCTCCTCCTCGGATCACATTCCAATATTCTCTTATCATCTTTCTCAGTAAAAAATAATAATCATCTTTTCATATTTTTACAGAATAAATTCACTTCTTATTTTTCCTTCCTTCCTTTTCTTCTGCATTTTTAACTTATATCCAATCTGTCTGTCTGTCTGTGTGTCTGTCTGTCTGTCTGTCTGTCTATCTGTCTGTGTGTCTGTCTGTGTGTCTGTGTGTCTGTCTGTCTGTCTATCTGTCTGTCTGTCTGTTTGTGTGTGTGTTTGTGTGTCTGTTTCTGTAATTATCATACCTTACTTACGACACCCACCCACCCACACACACACACCACCCACCCACCACACACCACACACACCCACACCCACCCAGCC
>JAPQNM010001807.1:140000-151053 GCA_029783475.1 Metacarcinus magister | reverse complement strand
ATGAAGTTTAGGAGAAGTAAAGGGGGTTAGTAATGAAGGGGGAGTTGGGGGAAGAATTAGGTAGGGATGCGAAGAATGAATGTTGAATAAGGAGCAGGCTTAGAAAATGGATAGGGTGGAGGGAGAAAAGGAAGGATGAAGAAAGGAGTGATGAGGAAGGAACAGGAAAGGGATTGAAGGGAATAGAGGAAAGAAGCAAGGAAAAGGGATAGAAGATGGATTTGGGAAGATGGAAAAGAGGAGGAGACGAAAAGGGGAAATGGGGGAGGGAGCCGAAGGATAGGAATGGAAAGGGAGGAAGGAATAGGGATGGAAGGAATAGGATTGAAAGGGGAGTGGCGAAGGGTAGATCTTTAGTACGGATGGAAGGGGGATGATGTGATAGGGGAAAGGGATAGAGGTGTAAAGGGTAGTGGGGAGGGGCGAAGGATGTGGCGGATGAAAGGAAGTGAGGGGAAAGATGTGATGGGGGCGTGGTGAGGGAAGAACTGGAAGGATAGAAGGAAGAGTGAGGATGGAGAAAAGATAATGGATAAAAGGCGGGAAGTAGTGAGGAAAGAAGTGGGAGTGGGGATTCATGAGTGGAAGGTGGGAGCTGGGACGGGGTGAAATGGTTAGTGATGGGAAGAAGAAGAGTGGGGAGGGGAAGGCTTAAGGATGTAGGGGGATGTGGGAAGAGGACGAAGGGGGTAGAGTATGGTAGGAAGGAATAGGGGCGGGAGGAAGGGGGTTAGGGAGGACAAGGGCGAGAAGAAGTGGGATGGGGAAACGGGATAGGGAATGGCATGGGGTAGTCAAAGAGGGAGTTAGTGTTAAGGATGAAGTAAGATGGAGGAGGGAAGTAGTAGCGATATGCTAAAGGTAAAGTGGGGAGGGGAAAGAAAGCAATGGTGGTTGAGGCTATAACTAGAGAGGATCGGACAAACAACCCCGCATATTTCATAGCGGATAGTAGCAAAGATACGTGGAGGGAAGAGGGAACAGGAAGTAGTTGAGATAGCGTGAGACGGAGCGAGAGAGAGAAAGAAAATAGTAATAGTAGGGGGGTCGCAGTGGGGAATAGCAGAAGAGGAAGGTGGAAATGATAAAAGCGGGTGATAGTGGGGAGGAAGAAGGAATAGGGATGGAAGGGGTAGTTAGGGAGGAGGAAAGTGAAGGAGATAGAAGGGGCCGAGTGGGGGAGGTTGGAAGTTGTAGGATGGGTAAAGGTGGGGGTCGCTCTTGAGTGGGGGGAAAGGTTTATGGTTAGAAGGTAATGGGTGGGAGGCATGGATGGGATACGGGATGGCACAGCGGCTGCAGTTGGCGGATAGGTTGAGATTGATGAAGGAGGGCATAGTACATGGGGAAATGGGAAGGCGGGAGGGGAGATAGATTTTGAGCACTTTGGAATAGGGAAGGGGTAGGGATGGTGGGGCGCGAGATGGGGAGAGTGATGGCGTCGGTAGAGATGGATAGTGGAATCAGGGAGAGGGAAGGAGGAATGAGGAACGGACAGGGATAGATTGGGGAGCCGGGAGGGAGATGGAGTATGACGGTGGGAGGCCGGAAAAGGTATGGATGGCAGGGGCGAGTAGGTTGGGAGCACCAGAACGGGTGTGGAGGAAATTGCACCGAGAGAATTTGGAATGGGGAGAAAAGGGGTAAGGAGAACGGGGGAGTAGGGAGGAATGTAAGGATAAGGATTGAAGTGCGGAGTGTAAAGATAGGAAGGGTTAAGGAATAATAGGAGGTAGATGGGGAGAAGGTGTAGGGATGGACGCGAAGAGTGGGGAGGGGGAAGCTATAAGGATGGAACAGGGAGAGTTGGATGGGAGGAAAGAGGTAGGCATAGAGAAAGGAGTAGGGAGGGCTGAATAGGAATTGGGGAGAAGGAGGGAAAGGTGTAGGGATGGAAAAGAAGAAGGGGTCGTAGAAGGAAGGGGTTGGGGATGGAAGGAAGAGTGGGAATGTGGGGAGAGAGCAAGAAGGGAGGAAGGAGAGGATAAGATGAAGGAAATAAGTAGAGATAAGAACATGACGATGGGGAGCTTGGAAGGGAAAGGAAGAAGTGGGAATGTGGGCGCAGAAAGACAGAGTAGGAATGAAAGGGAGTTACGAAGATTGTTCCATGGGAAAGATGGAAAGGGGCAGTAGGGAGGGTGAATGAAGTAAGGGATGGTACGGAAAGTGGGGGAGTGGTGAAGGGTGAGACCGGTGTAGGGTTAGCCCCAGTTGGAGATAGGAAGAGTAGATAAGGTTGGATGAGTAAGGGGTAGGGGACAGGGGGAGGATGTTTAGGAATGATGGCTGGGAGTAGGGAGGGGGAGAGAGAGTGAAAGGAAGGGAAGGGATAGATGCGCAGTCGGGAGGGGAGAGGTGGTAGGACTGGAAGAAAGAATGGGGAAGGAGGATGGGGTAAGGAGTAAGGGGAGTGGTGTGAGGGAGATGGAAGATGGGAAAGGAGTAAGATGTGGAAGTGTGGGAGGGTTTGGAGATGGTAATGTGGAAGGGATGAAAAAGGAGCTGGCCGTGGAATTGAGAAAGTGTAGGAATGATATGGAGCAGTAGGGACGGAAAGAAGAGTTTGGAGGAAGGGAAGGGAGGAATAAAAGCGGGAAGTAGGTAGTGAAGAGAGAAGGGAAAGGGATGGAAGGAGGAGTGAGGAGGTGGAAGGGTTATGGATGGACATGGCATGAGGAGGGAGGACAGGGGTCAAGGATGAAGGTGGAGTGGGAAAACAGGGAACGAGAAAAGGATCGAAGTTGGTTGGAGAGGGAGGAAGGGATGGATGGAAGGGATGGTGGGGAGATAGAAGGGGTAGGGAATTGAAAGGGGAAGTGGTGAGAGTTTAAAACCTGACTGCACACGAATCGTTTTTTCTTTTTGTTGAACTGGTGATCCACCACCTGATGTACACCATGTCGGTTGCCTGCGGTTAAACTTGGTGCCGGGCAACTAGTGTCTCATCGACACAACGCTCCTTGCCAGCTCGGTAAGAATTGCGTTCAAAAAGAGCTCCTTCTCGTTGCCTGGCTGGCTCTAAACGAAATCGACTGGCGGCTCTGTAAAGAAGATAGCTAGATGGAAGGGGTAGGGCAAAGGATAGGGCCTTTACCAGAGAAGGAAGAATACATGGTAGAGATGGAAGGAGATTATGGCGAGGACGGGGCAAGGAAAAGGAATTGAAAGGGAGTGGAGAGAGACGAAACGAGGGGGAATTGGGCGGATGTGAAAGAGGAAGCAGCTGGAAAGACTGGGAAGGTGGCAATGGGTAGGATGGAAAGGGACTGCTGAGGGGGAAAGGTGTTAGTGTTTGAAGGGACATGGAGGATGGACGGATGGGGAGGGATTGGGAAAAGAACAGGTGAGTGGGGAGGGAGAGGATAGATTGGGGAATGAGGCAGTGGGAGCGAGAGATAGGAAGGAGTAAATGGTGCAAGTTGGAGAGGATGGGTAGTGTATGTAAGGGGAGTGGGTAGGAGGACAGGTGTAAGGATGAAGGTGAGTGGGGACGAAGGACAGCACGATGGCGGAAAAGATAGTGATGAAAGGGGAGTGGAGAGGAGGATCGGGGATAGTGATCTAAAGGAAAGTCGCGGTGCGATAGGGTTAGGTGATGTAGCATGTGAATAGGAAGGGTGGTGGGAAGGGAGTACAGGATGTATACGAGCAATGATGGAGGGAAGGGTATATAAGGATGGAAGTGCGTTAAGTGGTTGGACAAAAATTGTAGGGATGGAAGGAGATTGGGAGGGTGACAAAAATAGGTGATGGACGAGGAACAGCCGGTGCGGACAAGGTGAGTGGAAGGGGGAAGGGTAGTGATGGCTTAAGAGGTGCAGCAGGGGAAAAGGAAAGGTTGGAAGAAAAAGATGTGAGGAAGGACGACAGGAATGGATGATGAAGTGAGTGACAGAGAGAGAGTATAAGGAATAGGAATGCGAAGGAGTAATGTGGAAGGAGGGAGCATATTGGAGAGATGGAAAAGGGGAGAGGGGAGGGTAGAAGGAATAGGGATAACAGTGGGAATGGGAAGGAGGAAAGAGGGCACCGATGAGTGGAGTGTCTGGGGAGGGAAGCAAGGATAGGGATGGGAGGGGGAGTGAGAAAGGAAGGAAGGCGCCAAGAGATGTAAAGAGGGAGGGGAGCGGTTTCAGAAAGGAATAAGAATGGAAGGGGAATTGGGATAGGGAGATCAATGAATAAAAAGGAAAAGGGAGTGGGGAAGGGGAAAGGGTTGGGATGGAGGAGAGAGTCGGTAGGAGGAAATTGTAAGGATAGAAAGTGAGAGGGAGGAACAGATAAGGATGGAAGGGTAATCAGGAGAGAGGGAAGGGTAGGGATGGAAGTTAGGAATGGTGAGTCAGAACGTACGGAAGAGATGGAGGTATGTGTAGTAGAGGAGGAAGCGGTAGGGATGGAAGGAGGTGTTGGGAGAGAGGATAGGTAAGAATGCGGAGGGGGGAGCGGGATAGTGTAGACGGAGTAGGATGGAAGGGTGAATGGGGAGGGAGGAAGGGATGACAAGCAATTTTGTAACTTGTGTTTCAAGATAAGAGGAAGAGGAAAGAGAGTAAGGCAGACGTGAGGCATGAAGAGTGAGTTAGAGAAGGAGAGAGGGAAGCTAAAGGGGAAGAGGAGAGGATGTCCAGTCCAGTAGGAGGCAATATTTGAGAATTGCGCGCGGAAGTTAGGTAGAGGAGGTAGTGAGAGCTGCGTGACAAGGGGAAGTGCGATAGGATCGGAAGGGACGTAGGGAAGTTGCGGGTTGCGGAGGGTGGAAAGCGCTATATGATGAGACGGAGTGTAAAATGGGGGAAGGCTGTAGAGGGGACGCGTAAGAATGTAAGGAGAGTAGGAGAGTAATGGGGGGGAAAGTTGTCGTCTAGGATGGAGTAAGAGTGGAAGAGGGGCTGAGAGCGGCCGGCCGCCCTCGCCCTTGGAGTCACCTGAATATTGAGGAGGTGGAGCAGCAAAGAAAGCGGAGTGTGGCGACTTGTGTAAAGAGATGCTTGTTCCGCGCGCAAGAACCGTTGCGGCAGCAGCGTTGCTCGCCATAAGACATAAAATAGGGTAGTCTAGGGAGGGTGTATGGGCTCTTGGATGGAAAGTAAGCAGTGGTGGAGAGGCGAAAGCTGTAGATGACAACGGTAAGAGCGTTAGAGGATTAGAGGGGGTAAGCGGATACTTGGGGAGGGGAGAAATAGTGTAGGGTTAGTACGGGAAGGTTTAAGCGCCTACAGATAAGGCAATAGCTGGCAACTGCGCATGTGAAAGAACAATTGATAGCGTAGGGAAGGGAAAACTGATGAAACCCGGGACTGTGGGGAGGGAGGAAGGACGTAGGGATGGCAAGTGCGGCTTCGTTGCTGCAAGAAGGAAGAGGATAAGAGGGTAAAGGGGGAATGGGGGAAGATGGAGGGGTAGGGTTGATATGGGGGAGAGGGCAAATGTGAGAGAAGTGTAGGGGGTTTAGAAGGCATCGGGTCTGCGATACAGGAGGATGGCGCGACGTCGCATGGCTCAGGTGGCTCTTCTCTCTCTTTGCTTTAGGTGTTAAGCGAGGAGGATAGTATGGGGATACTACACGGATAGATTATGGGAGATGGGCTCTAAGGGGGAGGAGAAGAGATGCTAGGAATGGATAGATCGGTGAAGTCTGGGTAGTTAAGTGGAAGGGGGAAGAGATGTCAAGGGAAGTAGGGGATGGGAAGGGACTGGGGAAGGATGGAAAGGAAGAGTGGGTAGGTGGGGTACAAGTAAGGATCGGGAAGAGGGAGTGGCAAAGAGTGAGAAGTTGAAGATTTGGAAGAAGGGTAAGAGGAAGTGAAGAGTGGGATGCGGACATGGGGTAGGAATAGAAAGGGGTAGTGGGGGGGGAAGGGGTTGAGAACCATAAGGGGGAACGGGAGGGAGGATTGACAGTAAGGATGGAAGGCGGGGGGAAGGGGGAGAGGAGAATGGAGAAAAGGATAGCTGGTGAGTTTGGAGGGAAGGAGGATGACAAAAGAAGGATAGATGGGGATTGGGAAAGGGGGAAGAGATAGTGATGTGTGGAGGAGCGGGGATGGAAAGGAAAGTGGGTGTAGATATAGAAGGGAAATGGAAAGTGGGAGGATGGATGATGGAAGCGATAGATGGGGGAATGGGGATGGTAAGGAAAATGTGCGGAAAAGGACAGATGGGCGGTTTGTAGGTAGTGGGAAAGGAGTTTAGAGATGAAGAAGAGAGTGGGTTGGGAGGAAATAGGGTAGTTAATCGATGGAGGCCAGGGGGAGTAGGACGAGGTAGTGAAGGAATACAAGAAAATACAAAGAATAACAAGGCAAACAAACAGCCCTGTTGGGCTTTACAAGGTGCCTGTGTAGCTAAATCTACTTCTATATTCTCTACAAGTCTGAGGTAAAGGGATAGTAAGTGGAGCTCCTCCCCACCCACCTCTCCGGCAAACGCCGGAGCGAAAAAAAGCTGGTAAAGAAACACCATGCGCAGTAGTAGTAATATAAAAACTGCGCAGGAAATGCATAGTAGTATAGTGTGAAAAAGAAAGAAAAAGATATCTAGTCACATATATTAGAAAAAGAAAAAGAATAATAGAAAAAAAAAAATGAAATAAATAAAAAAATAACGTAAATAAATAATAAATATCATTAACACGAAGCGGTGTAATAGTTATAGCGTTATGGGGTTTGTCGTGCAAGTACTTATCGAGTTTCGCTTTAAAAGTTTCAATCGTAGTACTGTTGACTACCTTGCTGGGAGGAGAGTTACCATACATTAACATATTCTATTTAAGAAAAGTGTTTAGATGTCTCGATCTGAAGGCTTATTACCGATTATTTTGAATCCTTGTTTCTGTGATTCTTTCCCGATCAAAACAATACGTAATCGCTTATATTGACGTTATCGAAACCACGAATCATTTTGGCAAACTTCGTATTAGGTCTCCCCGTAATCTACGTTTCTCTAAAATGACACAGATGAGCTCATTGCAGTCGTTCCTGTATGGCTTTTGCCGCCAGGCGCGGAATCATTTTTGTGGCTCGTCTTTGGACTTCTCTCAGCTTTACAATGTCTTTTCTATTAGTAAGGTGACCTAAAAAGGAAGGAGCGTGGGTGGGGGAAAGGGGGTAGTGGAGGGGGAGGGAAAGAAGGGGAAAGTGGTGGAAGTGGAAAAAGTATCGGGATGAAAAGGAAGTGGGATGGAGGAAGGATAGGGTTATCAAAGTGGAGTGAGGATGAGGGGAGAGAGAGATGGGAAAGGATAAATGAAGAATTTGGAGGGGAAACATGGTGAGGTGGGATAAACGGGGGAAGTGGGGAAGGGTGGAAATGTAGGGATGGAAGAAAGTGTGAGAGGAAGGATGAGATAGGGAAGGAAGTGGAGTAGGGTAGGGGAACTGGTAGGGATGGAAAGGTGAGTGGGACGGGGTGAGAGAGAGATGGGAGGGGAGAAAGGGTGATGATGGAATGGGAAGTTAGGAGACAAAGATAGGTAGGATGGAAGGGGAGTGGGGAGAGTGGGGAGAGGGGAAAGTGTAGGAGTGCAGGAAGCGTTATGAGGATGGAAGTGGAAGGGGTAGAATTGTGACTGGGGAGGGAAGATGAGAAGGAGGAGGAGGAGGAGGAGGAGGAGGATAACAAGTTTGATAAGCAATTTTCTTTCACGTTAGAATCAGCTGACTATAACAACAACAACAACAACAACAACAACAACAACAACTACTACTACTACTACTACTACTACTACTACTACTACTACTACTACTACTACTACTACTACTATTTTCAGGGGGATAAATGGGGGGGGGTCAGCGCCTCGCATACACACACACACACACACACACACACACACACACACACACACACACACACACACACACACACACACGCAAAGCCACATATGAAGTCTAGCAGCATTCACACACACACACAAAGATGTTATGACTTGCGATATGAAGTGTGTGTGTGTGTGTGTGTGTGTGTGTGTGTGTGTGTGTGTGTGTGTGTGTGTGTGTGTGTGTGTGTGTGTAAGGTGGTGGTTTTATTACTCTAGTATACGTATAGAGTTTTGACCATTTGTGTTCTCTCTCTCTCTCTCTCTCTCTCTCTCTCTCTCTCTCTCTCTCTCTCTCTCTCTCTCTCTCTCTCTCTCTCTCTCTCTCTCTCTCTCTCGGAAAAGTAAACTGGTCAACAAGTTCAATTAAAATAAATTCCAGGAGAGAGAGAGAGAGAGAGAGAGAGAGAGAGAGAGAGAGAGAGAGAGAGAGAGAGAGAGAGAGAGAGAGAGAGAGAGAGAGAGAGAGAGAGAGAGAGAGAGAGAGTATAGAAGGGTGCTACTTTGGCTTGTTATCTACATGTCATGAATCTACTTGGGTATGCAATCTACACTTTATATTGCGATCTACGTGTCATGAATCTACTTTGTTTGTGAAGAAAGTGTGAGGGAAATTGAAGGTCCTACGAGGAGAGGAAGGCCAGTTGTAGGATGGAAGGAAAGGAGGATACTATTCTATACGTTAGTTAGTTAGGTTAAGCTTTTGTTAATATTTCAACACAACTCATGAAAATTGTCACCAAGGTGTTCTTTGGCATGCTGATCACGAATCTGGAATTAGTTTTGTCATTACTATAATATTTGGATTTTCCATTTTGTGGCCCGTAAAATTCCACCAGAATTGAGGTCGAAAACGTTTTTTCCCATTTTACTACGTAAATATTAGTACTACAGGATCATTGTATAGAAGTAAAGTTATGGAGTTTGATCATCTATATATCATAGAGTCATCATCTTTTCAATAACTCAAATACCTATGAAGAAAATTTTAATTTTATGAAAGAAATGAATGCATAATACTTTACACTCCTACATCTATAATAACATTCCAATTCTGTTTCACTATAGCTCAATAGAACGGGCGTCTCTTGCTCTTTCTTGTATAATATATACGTTTTTTACGTAAGTCCCATACATTTTGAGTTATTTCAAAATATGTGATTTATCGAAAAAAATCTAAGGGTGTACCCTACAAAATTTCATGAAAATTTCCACACCTCCGAATCTCATGAAAATTGGTACAATGAGGTTTTCGGTCATGCTGAACACGAATCTGGACTTATTTTCCTGATTACTATAATATCAAACTGTATTTCACCCTTGCTTGTCTAATAACAGTAATGAAATAACCATTATTTAACTTTACTGGCTGATGCTGGTCTCATATCACAAAAATACCTATGAAGAAAATTTTAATTTTGTGAAAGAAATTAATGCATAATACTATAATTACATTCCAATTCAATTTCATTATAGTTCAATAGAACGAACGTCTTTATTAATATTATTATACATAGATACACATGTATACACAATCACACACAGTCACATACAAAGATACACATAAACATATTCACACACATTCATACACTATTATTATTACTATACATAGATACACATTCACACACATACATATACATTGACACACATTCCTCCACATTCACCTGGCACCAATACTGTATTTAGTATACCTAAGGAAAACCAGGGAATACAATGAATACTGAATACAATGGATGGTGTTTGTCTTATTCCATTTACTCAAGTGCCATTCGAGGAGACTCACACACACGCGCGCACACACACACACACACACACACACACACACACACACACACACACACACACACACAGATTGGCAGTAAATGAGGTTGCTTTCATAACATTAACTATTATTAGTAGTATCATCATAGTAGTAGTAGTAGTAGTAGTAGTAGTAGTAGTAGTAGTAGCATAGGATGAGGAAGAGGAGGAGAAGGAGGAGTCTATTTTTTGTCCACTTTAAGGCTAAATCCCTTTAATGATCGAATAAGAGACATCCTCTGCAAGCCTACTTAACAAGGGTTTAAGTGAGTGTGTGTGTGTGTGTGTGTGTGTGTGTGTGTGTGTGTGTGTGTGTGTGTGTGTGTGTGTGTGTGTGTGTGTGTGTGTGTGGTCAGGCCAAGCTAAGTCACAACCTTCCCTCAACCTGGGCCGTATCCTTAAACCTCACGATAACGACAACTACAACTACTCTCCCCATCCACAGTAATGTCGGGTTGTCACAATGTGCATATACTTAAACCTTCATTATATTAGTATATACAAATACCTAGTAGAGTTTATAAGGGAGTGAAGAGAGGAAGGAATCATGGCTGGTGGGGGGCAGTGAAGGACTTGGACTTGGACTTGGGTTGGGAGTCACCTAGTGTAGATTGTCGGTGCGGCTTTGAAATTTCCGTTCTCTCACACATCTGCTGAGAGAAAACAGTCTTTCCTCCTGGGCTATTAACTTATTTCAATGAATATACACCGATCTAGTTCACTAAAGACGGTGTTATACTCTTCTAGTAGGGTTGCACAAGCGGTGTGAACATTCAATGATCTCCAGAACAAAGTGAACATACAATAAAGGCATGAAATAAACACAACGAAAAATTGGTGACAAGGGGTGACGGGACCGACAAATTCTCCGACAATTTGGGATGTGTGGTGTGTCGGCACAGTAGTTTAAGAATACGACTCTTAAAGTATCTCTCTCTCTCTATCTCTCTATCTATCTCTCTCTTTCTCTCTCTCTCTCTCTCTTTAACAACTCAAATAAACAAGTGAACCACCACCACCACCACCACCACCACCAACACAATAACAATTCCAATAAAACAAAAGAGCATCGTGTTCCCCCAAGGCAAATCTCTGGGACAGTCTCCGTTCAGTCTACCTCGACCCTCAGTGCTTATCAAGACGCGGTAGGGTGCGCACGCGTCCTCTCTCCGTCGGTGTTGTGGTGTGTTGATGCTCTGTGTTGCTGGTGGAAGGGAATAGGAAACAGTGTAGAGTTGTGTTGTGTATTAGAACGTTAAGGAAAGTTGGTGTTTGGTGTGTGTTTGTGTATGTGTGTGTGTGTGGGATTGGTGTGTGTGTGTGTGTGTGTTTTTCGCTTATGTTATCAATATTGTAGTGATTGTTTGGGTGTGTATGTATGTATGTACGTGTGTGTGTGTGTGTGTGTGTGTGTGTGTGTGTGTGTGTGTGTCG
>JAPQNM010001807.1:87500-135000 GCA_029783475.1 Metacarcinus magister | reverse complement strand
ACACAGCAAGGTAAATAATGCGGTAATGTTTCCTTAAGTCCTCCCCGTTAATGTGTGTATGAGGGAGAGTGGGAAAAAAATATCTGATGTTCGTAATGCAATGAATAATGAATAAATAGAAGGAATGAGGCTTAGAAGTGTATATGAGAGAGAGAGAGAGAGAGAGAGAGAGAGAGAGAGAGAGAGAGAGAGAGAGAGAGAGAGAGAGAGAGAGAGATTAATATATACATTGATCACTAATCCGAAAAATGAATGAGATGAATGAATATAGAACAGAGATGGACACACACACACACACACACACACACACACACACACACACACACACACACACACACACACACACGTAATTCATTTTTTCTTCAACATATATTTTTTCTTAGACAACAAGCCTTAAAGAAAAACCTGAAATAATATAATTAACTCTCTCTCTCTCTCTCTCTCTCTCTCTCTCTCTCTCTCTCTCTCTCTCTCTCTCTCTCTCTCTCTCTCTCTCTCTCTCTCCGTAGGCCTAGTCAACCCCGGGTCACGTCACTACATTATCCGTCGTAATGGTGACATCAACTTGACCTACACTAACCTCAGACAGCGAAGGTCACGCTACCTGCAGGACCTCTACACCACCTTAGTTGACGTGCAGTGGAGGTGGACGCTCCTAGTTTTCTTCCTTGGGTTCATAATAAGGTAATGTAATAGTTTCCCATTCTGTTTCCTACCCCGTTTTCTTCCTTGAGTTAGTAAATAGTTTTCCATTCTGTTTCCTAGTTAGTTTTCTGGCTTGGGTTTATAATCAGTAACTTTCCATTCCCTTCTTAGCTATATAAGTTTATCATGTCTATCTGTATTACTGGGTTACTTTTTTTTATCCTAATCAATCTTCACGTCACGATGATCACGCTTATCGCTGTTCTATCTTCAATATCTGTTACGTTCTCTTTCTTCTACTACCTGCATCCAAGGGGGTCAACACGCCTCCACGTCTCCGTCACCGGCAGTACTTTCGGCTCAGTAGTCAAGTTTTGATTTTATGTTTTCATTTATTCTTCAGTGTTAGGTTAGGTTAGGTCTCTTTTTGGCGGGAAGATATGCTGGTTGACTGTCTTTTGTTTTGGCATCGTAAATATTGTCGTATAGCGTCACTCAATGGAAGGATTAAAATATTGACATTTGTAGAAGACAAATGAAAAGAAACTGAAAACAAGATGAAATTGAAATTATAGAGAATAATAATAATAATAATAATAATAATAATAGAGGGTGAAGCTATCTATATGTGTGTAAAACTATGCTGTGTTTAAAAATAATGATAAGGAAACCACGATGAGTTTGTGCTTAGTCTGTCTCGTCATGTAAAGAAAACGGAGGGACGGTCAAGCAGCTGATTGCTAAGCTAACACCATTAATAGGAAACTTGTACGTGTTTTGAATGCATACAGACAAGATCATAAGTGTGTCTTTTCCTCTCCCAGCAGTTTTTTTCCTCTTATGTTTTCTATCTTTCAACACGTCATCAGTTTTTCAATTCAATGCACATCAAGATAATAATTGTGTCTTTTCCTCTCACTGCATATTTATCTCTTTTTTTATATTTTTTCTTCCTATGTTTCATGTTTTCTATATTCCATCAATTGTGTTTTTCTGTTTCTCTGCAGTTTTATTCTCCATTTCTTCTATCTTTCAACACACCAGCTTCTCAACTCATCACACAAGACCACCATAATCACGTCTTCCTCTCTCCCTTCTAATCCTGCTGCAGCTGGTTGTGTTTTGCGTTCATCTGGTATATGATCATCAAAGTTCACGGAGATGACCAAGAGGACGTCCCACACACACCTTGCATCATGAATGTGCAGACCTTTACCGGCAGCTTCCTCTTCTCCATTGAAACACAGCACACCATTGGTTACGGATACAGGTGAGCAACGGGGTCACTATTTTACGTAATGGTGATCTGATTGATAATTGAAGCAAGTGGTTAACTGAATGAAAACTTTGACTGACTGACTGACTGAGGTGGTATAGCAGTTAAGGGTGTGTGTGTGGGGGGGGGGTGTTGGATTTACATAACTGAAACGTGCAGCAACTCACTACAGTACCAACCCAACCTAACCCAATCTAACCAGCTAACAACAGTAATCTTATCTAATCCTTACTCCCGTTTTCTTCCTATCATCCTTCCCCACAAAGTATTAATAATCCACTTTCAAAAAACATAACTCCATTTATCCACACTTGTTCTCCCTTACCTTAAATATTCCCTTAATAAAAGTAGGTAACTGTATCCCTTATATAGCATTGTGTCCTCAATAACTTTCTCTCTCTAGTATACCAAGTCTCAATGTTGTGTATGTTTTATTAAGTATTTTCACCACACAGTCACCATACCTGTGTACTGTAACCTTGATTGTATGATGCACACTAAAGCTCTGTCACCATAACCTCACTATAACCTCATCTATAACCTCTCTCACTATACTAGTCTCATGCATTGTGTATATAAAGAAGTAGTTTTTATACCAGAGAACACTGGATCTAACTAGACTGTTGATGTGGCGTTTCTGGTTACATATTATACTGTACTATCACCATCATCATCATCATCAATACAGTGAATACAAAGACATGTTCAGTATGGGTGTATAAGAATCTACGTCTAATCTCCCTGAATACTAATACAATGAATGTGAATATAAATTAATACTTTCTGAAAATATAGATGAATGAATGTATGAATATTCTTAATTAAAAGTTGAATGTATCACTATAAATAGGTGTAAATTATGAATAACTTGAAGAGTATCAGTATTCAGTATCAATATAATGTACTTAATCTCTGTATAAATGTTTATGTATTATCTCTTATCATTCCCTTTCCCTATCTTTCTTCTCCTTGTTCTTCTTCTTCTTCTATTCATCTTACAGTTCCTTGCCTCACCCTTCCCTTCCTTTCTTCTGTTCCTTGTATCACTATGAATAATATCATTAACACAGTCTACCATCCCTTCCTAACACTCCTAACTGTCCTATTCATCCCTAACTTAACTCATCTATCCTTTACTCCTTCAACAATCAAGGTAACTCTCCCTTACTTCCTCTCTCTCTTACTTTCTTTTCACTCTCTAATTATTTTTCCATTTTCCTCCTTTTCTCAGCACTATACAACCCTTTAATTCTAGTCTTTTTCCATCTCTCTCTCTCTCTTTCACCCTTACACACCCCTACACACAACCCTACACCACCACCTTACCACATCATCTCTACTCCCACAGATACATTACAGAGGAGTGTCCGGAGGCAGTGTTGGTAATGTGTATTCAGAGCATCACTGGTGTTATTCTACAAGCGTTCATGGTGGGTGTGGTGTTTGCTAAGCTCACTAGGGCCAAGCAACGTTCCAACACCATTATATTCTCCCGGCAAGCCTGCATCTGCCTGCGTGACGGGAATCTGTGTCTATTGTTTCGTGTCGGGGATATGAGGAAATCTTTTATCATCGGTGCGAGTGTAATGGCACAGGTGAGGTACTAGTGGTGTTTCTCTATCTCTCTATCTCTCTATCTCTATTGCTCTCTCTAAGTAATATGATATTTTACACATATTTAACTGGAACGTAAAATATTCCGCTATACTGTCCCTCTTTTGCACAATATAGCTAACCAAAAAATCTGTTAATTAATCCACCAATCAGTCAATCCATCCACTAATTGTTGTGTTGTTTAGGTGGTTCGTCGTCGGAGTACAGAGGAAGGCGAGGTGATTCCCTTCCACCAGTATGACGTGACGGTGGGGAGTGATGATGGGTCGGAGAAGCTGTTCTTCATCTGGCCCATGACCATCGTTCATGTTATTAACCAACACTCACCCTTCTATAACATGTCTGCTGTTGACCTCATGAACGAAAGGTAAGGTCAAGGGATGGTGTTGACTCTTCACTGTATCATACTACTGCAGTGCTCTATTAAACAAGGTGGAGTCTAAAGTTTTCCGTCTTATCAACTCTCCTCCTCTAAATGACTATCTTGACGCAATGTTGTATCTTTATCTCTTTTCTACCGCTATTTTCATGCTGACTGCTCTTCTGAACTTGCTAACTGAATGCCTTCCTTCTATTTCTCCTACTGTTCTCTTTACAGGGTCTGGCGACAAGCGGGATTTTTTTTTTTTAACCTACTTTTATATGGCATTTGGCCGGTACCCTTTTAATGTTAAGAAAAAAAAAGGTTTATTAAGACACCATAGATACTCTCCCATAACATGTATGATGAGGATAACTCTATGGTTTTATATGTCTTCACTCTTTAATCTAACCTCAAAAACAATGATGATAATAATAGTCTGTATAGCAAGTAACGAGCCTCCACATATTCTTTACTTTACTCGTGTATTTTCATAAACCCGAGTGTGAGCATGTGTTAATAGTACAGTAATCCTTCTATTCCACCCAGCTTTGAGTTAGTAGTCTATCTGGAAGGCACCACTGAGTCTACCGGCAACACCATGCAGGCTCGCTTCTCCTACCAGCCCACTGATATCCTGTGGGGCCATCGCTTTGAAAATGTAATATCTTTTGACAAGTCCTCGGATAACTATGCGGTGGACTTCCGAGAGTTCAATAAGACTAGAGAGGTGGGTGTTGTATTGTATGTAGTATATATATATATGAGTGTCTGCCAATATTCCTTTCACCTTGTATACAAACTCCATCCTTCTCCTTCCTCCCTGCAGATCCCCACGCCCCTTTGCAGTGCCCGGGAGCTGGAGGAGTTTAAGCTACAGAGTACCGAGCCGCTGCTACACTACACTCCCTCTGGCAATGATCCAGTGGTGTGTCTAGAGTCCAATGTGTTTATGGCTCAAGACCATTACAAGTCTCAACTGTAGAGGTGGTGTAGTAGTAGTAGTAGTAGTAACGGTAGAAGTAGTGGTAGTAACGGTAGAAGTAGTAGTAGTAGTAGTAGTTCTAATGCATGACTATCATTGCCATTATGATAGTTGATTAATGTCATTATTACTATTATTTTTGTTATCATTATCATTATTATTATTACAACTGTTATTATAGTAGCTGCAACAGTAGTAATAGCAGTACTAATAGTAGTGGTGGTGGTAGTGGTAGCAACAGTAACAGGAGGGACAGCAGATTACAATGTCTTCTTAATCATAACCTCAAATATTGAGTAAACAGTGACTAACATATCATAAAAAAAACACTATATAAGAAGGTTTGGTAATATGTAACCCATTTTATGAAGCTCTTCCTGCAAGTTAACGCATGTCTTCCAAATGTCTGCCAAGGAGAAAATGCAGTGTTTAAAAGTGAGAATGTGAGGAAAAAGAGTAAACGATGTAAGGAAGATTAACAAGGAAAGTTAGAAAAAAATAATGAAATGTGTGTGTGTGTGTGTGTGTGTGTGTGTGTGTGTGTGTGACAGCTAGTGGTGTGGTGTGGTGTGATGGTGTCAGAACCAATATTGCAAATAAACACCAACAGAATAAATGAGTGATGTGTTTGCATGATGTTACTTGTACAGAAAGTAAGTCCAGCTGATGTTGCCTTTATAATGTAAGGGAAAAGCTAGTGACAGTAACGATGGTGCCAATGTTCATTAGGTCAACGAAATGCAAATAGAAATGACAATCAAATCTCATATTGACTTCTTCATCAATACAAGATTTAAGGAAGAAAAAAACATGTTCAATCTGTTTATAATTGACACTAAAACTATGTATGTTTGTACCCATGTAAGAAAGATAAGGCAATACATAAGAGTGTAATATTAATAATGCTGAGAAGTCTTGCAGTGCCTTAACAAAACAAAGCAGTATGTGATGATGTGCTCAACTTTATCTTTTATCTATAACATTTTATCAAAGTTTTATTTATATACGACACAGTTGGACTCAGGCAGGTTATCTTGCATCTGTGATATATACATATTTTTAGCATGTAAAAAAATAAAATACTAATATATTATGTTTTGTTAGGTTACGTTAGGTTGTGTTGTGTTGTGTTGTGTTTACGAAGGTGAATGTGACCTGATGTTGGAAAGTGACCGTGTTTATGTGTTGCTGTCAAACTATTCAAAGAGTGTCCATTGTGATTGTATTAAAGAAAGTATGTGGCTTTTATACAAACTCTAATGTTGATCTCGCATCAACCTTTGCTTTGCTTCAACCACCAAAGTTATATTAAAAAAAAAATAATAATAATATAAGGTACGAATCTTAACCAAAAATAGTTTCGTCCTTCAAATTGATACTAACCTATTTTGATGAATTTACCCAAATTTCTACCCCTCTTCCTCAAACTTTTTTTTCCTCTTATTTCACCTTCTCCCTTCATTTTTCTTCCTATTCCTCTTCCTTATGCTCCTTCTCCTTCTGATATTCTTCCAAGCTGAGATTAATCAAACACAACATCGGGTGAAGGGGAGAATGATTAAACAAATGCATCACACACACACACACACACACACACACCTATACATAATGCATACTATACATACATAATACAATACTTAAACACAGCATCGGTTAAGGAAGATATAGTGTTCAAATAAATGCGTCACACAATCACACACCTATACATACATACATACATAATACAAACCGCAAACCCTTTTCAAACCATAACAAGTACTCACCAACACGCGGGGTCGAGGCACTCTACCGCTTCGCCCTTCAACACCAGTCTCGGAGGTGGAGAGGAGAGGAGAGGAGAGTAGAGTGTTTGAGTGATGTTGGAACACTCTCCACATCACATCCACTCTCCATGGTGTAGTGGCGGGGTAATCAACGTCAATCTAACATCACCTGGACCTTGGTTATCATTACAGACTGACTGGTAAGATTTTGTGTACGTTAAGTTTACTGTCATGGCTGCCACTTTAGATCAATTTCTTAGTGTTTCAAATTACAAGGTATTTCAGTGACATTTATCCACTTAACATGGTACTTATATACGCTCAGTCACTTATTTATCTTGTTTCTATTACTTTATCACACTTCCACCCTCTTCCCTTGGTTTCCTGAGGCTGGGAGTGAACGAGCCTCTCCCCGCCCCGTCACTAACACTCTGTACACTGTTTTTTGTGACTGTTACGATACCCTTATAGCTTCATGACTGGCAGTAACATGGCCTACACCTTGCCAGTCAGCCGTCACACCACCAACACTTAACACACTTCACACGAGCCATCAACACGCACCAACACGCATCACTCCGCACTCTTACAACACTAACTATGTGACTTCCCGCCATTTCTTCCGTCACTCAACAATCAACATTAACGTAAATTTTGCTTTTATAACCGATAGATCTTAAGGATATCACCGAAATTTGTCTAGGTAATATTTTCTTATATAAAATGCTGATATACCAATATTTTTTTAACGATCTCAATGCATACATGTAATATTACTAAATTTCCCGCCATTTCTTCAGCCGTTCAACATTATCGTGAATTTTGCTTTATAACCAAAATTTAGATCTTTACGATATAAGAATTTTCTAGATAATATTTTCTCATACAAAATACTGATATAACAATAATCATAAACGACTTCACAATGCTTATACGTAATATTGCCAAACGTCTCCAGCATGTTGGGAGGTAAACTGTCGTACATAAGTAAGTGAATCTAAGTTGTGTGAAGTGTTAGCTAGAAATGTAGCTTTAGAGGAGGAGGTTAAGGAAGTGAAAGTTGTGTTGGCATAGACGAGGCTACAGATGCAAGAGGTAAGGCGGGAAGTTAGCGTCAGGTCACGAGCGTCAGGTCAGAGACAGGGGGGGATAGTTGGAGGGTTGTGGGTAGGGGAGGGAAAGAGAGGGTGAGCCCTCCCTTGTGTGAGGTGGAATTTCCTCCCCTGTGTGAGGTAGAGTGTAACAACAAGTTTGGGTTGTTAGCTACACAGGAGGAGGAAGAGGTCGTGATAGAAGTAGGAGCAGGAGAAGGGGACAGGACACCCAAGGCGAAGATAGTGAGGAGGAAGTTAGATGGGAAGGAAGGACAAGGAAAGGTTAGAAGGGTCGCAGGAAGTGTTAGTTCTGGGTTATGTTAGGTTTGTAGTTAGATTTGGTTAGGGTTAGTTAGGTTTGGTTGGGTTAGTTTTGGTTAGACTTATTCAACTGCAGCTCTGGGAAGGTTATGCTAACAAAGCAATTTTTCCAACGATTTCCGCCATTTTGTGTGCTTAGGATTGTCTGAGACCGAGTCTTTGCTTTATAAGTATGGGCCCAGCTCACAACTTGTAACGGTACCTCCTGTGATGGAAAAAAGTACAGGGAAATCTGTGTAAGCACTGTGTACTGTCCCTAGGCTGACACCAAGATCAGGATCCAAGTGGTGCATGTAAACAAAATCTGCGACGCCTCGTGTGTCGTGTGCAGCGGCTCACCATGACCGTCCTCCGTCGTCTGTGCCGGTCATGGAGCATAGCCAGGACGCTGCACACCAAGCGGGGGCTGTCCGTGAGCGCGTACCTCTGTGATAAAGTAGATGTTAAGGCAGAGTTCTCCAATGGGTGAGTGTTGCCGCGCCGGGGGTGGGCGTGAGAAGGGATTGAGGGGTGATCGTCACTTGAGTTATGTAATACAACTTTGGGGTGTCCTCCCTCAGATGACAGGCAATGATACACTTGGGGCACAACACTTCCTTAATCAGTATTTTGTATTTGTGGAGAAAATCAATAATATTGGGCTGTTTCCTGGTATCTTACTTACATACTTTTTGGGGTATTTCTGGAATTTCTCAAATAAGATTTACTTGAATGTGACAACCAGCTCAAAGTGAATCTATGACGCCACTTATTCAAATATTTCATACTTGCTTCTGTAATTGGTCAACTGTTTAAATGGGAGAAAACACCCAGGCTTCATTGACTGAGCTTATGATAGGTGGGAGCATCAGTCTGTCCCTGTTTGACACCTTTATCATCCCTGCAGACGAACACTATGTGTGGAGTCTGGTGGGTACGCCCGCATGGCTGACGGCGCGGCTGTGGCCACCCTTGGGAACACCTCGGTGCTCATCACGGCCGTCAGCAAGTCTCGGCCTGGCCCTTCCCCTGGCTTCATGCCTCTCACAGTTGACTACAGACAGAAGTATGCAGCAGCCGGGCGCATCCCCTCCAATTACCTGCGTCGGGAGATGGCACCCACGGAGAAGGAGATCCTCACCGGCCGAGTGATTGGTGGGTGTAGGTGTGGGTGTGGTGGGGTCACTGATGCAGACCGGCAACACTTTCACCATGTTCACTAAGTTGGACGACTTATTATATACCCTACAAGTGTTACTCCAATTGTGGGCTTAATTCTTAAGTATTCATAGCCCATGATTGATTTCTAGATTTTCCATATAGCTATGGTATCAAACATCAAACATTGTATGTATGTTTGTACACGGAATAGGGAATCACCATTGTTCTTGCCTCCTTCCCAATAGCTTACTTCAAGTTTTCATCCATGTTGCCCTTACTAGGCTAGAACATATATATTCACAGATATGTCTAACTAAATCCTGTTTGCAGAGTAGGTGGTGTGAAGCAGAGAGTGGTTGTGTTGAATAATGTCCCAATGTGGTAGTTTATGCTGATTTTTGTGTATTTCAATATTTTTGTGGTAGCTAAAGTAATATATATTCACTCATGAATATAAATTCTGCTTTTGTAAATCAGGACGAAAGAAAAATTGTTTTATTCATAGCCACAACAAATTTGTAAATACAATCTTTTTAAATTATGTGTTGCTATTACCCTCATGACCACCACCACCACCACCACACCTGTCCCCAGACCGCTCAGTGAGGCCGATGTTTCCTGAGGGTTTCCAGGTAGACACACAACTCTCCTGTCAGCTGTTGGCAGTGGATGGACTATATGATCCAGATATCGTCAGTATTAATGCAGGTTTGGCACCGGACACTGTTTTGTTCTAGATGAAAACCATCACTTCAGTAATTTTTTTTACTTGGATCCAATGAGTGTCATTGCAATTTGAGGCTGGAAATTATTTTGCACTACAAGCAAGATGACATTGACTTGCCATTAAGCACTGCGCACGGTAACCTCATCTTTCTCTGTTTAGCAGTGTGAATATATCCAAGATGAGGGACTTGTCTTAATACTCAAATGCATAGATGTACTCTCTCACATACACATACGCACACACCCATAAGACTAAACAATAGTAACACACAAACATTTATTCACAGCCTCAGCAGCCCTGGCAGTCTCAGACATCCCATGGGAGGGGCCGGTGGGGGCAGTGCGTGTGGGACTCATCGACGGGGAGGTGATTGTACAACCAACACGCAGGGAACTGAGCAAGAGTTCCCTTAACCTCATTGTGACGGCAGCTGACCAAAAACTGATTGGTGTGTGTGTGTGACTTTTTAATGATTCCTTAGAAAGAGAGAATGAGAAAGATAGTAAGAGAGAAAGAGAGAGAGACCTCCTCACCCTTGACCCCCCCACCCCCCCCCCACAGTGATGCTGGAGGGCGGTGGTAACAACGTACTCCAACAGGACTTCATGAAGGCCATCAAGGTGGGTGTGAAGGAGTGCCAGCATGTGGTGAGGGCCATCCAGCAGCTGGCCAAGGCTGCAGGCAAACCCAAGCGTTCCTTCACCAATGTTCTGTCAGTCCCAGAGGAGGTCCTGCAGGCTGTGAGGTGAGTGGCGTGGCGTCACATGTTGGGCATTGACTCAAAAGTAGCATTTCACATGTAACAGCACCAATACGTCTAATTTGTAGTGGCATAGCAAGGCATTTTGTGTGCGGCTAAGTATGTGACGAGTATGAGCTATGTTGGTGTGACTAGTGCTCAGGAAAATTACCCTTCACCCTCACCCACAGAATGTTAAGTGAGACTCGGCTAAAGGGCATCTTCACAGACTTCTCCTACGACAAGATAGCCCGCGATGAGGCCGTCAGTGCCCTGCGGATGGACGTGACACAGAAGGTGGTGGAGGGAGGTGCCCCAGCAGACCCACACAATGCCCACCTAGCCTTCTCCCAGGTGGCACGCAAGGTGTTTAGGGAGCTTCTGCTGGACGAGGAGATCAGGTGAGTGAAGGTGGAGTGAGAGGACAGGTGAAGGGAACAAAGGAAGGATCAAGAAGAGGAATCATGTCTAGTCAGAGAGCAGAGGGAGAGGATAAGTACAGGAAATGCGTTAAGTTTAAATTCTTTTGTGAGTTTTGTAAGCAGTGAGGAATAGTATCTTGATAAGTAGATGATAAGGGATGTGTTTGAAAGCATCTATTTCTTTCCCTGGAGGTGTGATGGCCGGACGCTAGATGAACTCCGACCAATCTCGTGTGGCGTGGATTTGTTTGGTCCCCTGCACGGCTCATCCCTGTTCCAGCGTGGCCAGACTCAGGTCCAGTGTACAGTGGCCTTTGATGCACCGGAAAACATACCTAAACTGGACCCACTACTCGAGGCAACAGGGTAAGGCAATTATATGTTATTATTAGATATAAAATAAGATCAATTAATCCTAGGAGTAAGTTAATCCTTCCTCATTTGTTACCTTGATGTGTTTTCCCAGAGGACACCGGGACCGGAACTTCATTCTTCACTACACATTCCCTTCCTTTGCTATTAATGAGGTGTCCCGCGGTGGTCCAGTGTCCCGGCGAGAGGTGGGTCACGGTGCCCTGGCAGAGAAAGCACTTCGCCCTCTTGTGCCACCTCGCTTCCCTTTCACCATCCTCCTGACATCCACTGTGCTGGAGTCTAATGGTGGGTGAGAGAGACAGAGAGAGAGAGAGAGAGAGAGAGGCAATTTTACTGATTAAAGTTAGTATTCTTAGTACCTCATATCTTAAAACCTAACCTGCCTTTATAAATTACTAAATATATCTTAAAATACATCAACAAAATACACAATATATTCCAATACAATTCATTCCTCTTGTCCTCATTACATCTTGCTGCCCCTCTCTGTCCTCCCAGGCTCTTCTTCCATGGCATCAGTGTGTGGGGGAAGCCTGGCTCTCATGGACGCTGGGGTGAACCTGAGTGCACCGGCAGCAGGCGTAGCAATCGGACTGGTGACACGCTATGATGCCTCGGGAAACCTGGCAGACTATAAGTTAATGACAGACATCCTGGTGAGTGGTGATTGGAGTTTGGGTGAAGGTAGTTATGGAGTGTTTGGTGCTGTGATGAAGGGATGAAGAGAGAGAGAGAAAGGATTTTTTTGTTCTCGATTAGTTTCAAGTTAGGACACCTTCAGGATAATAATACAGATATTAATAGTCATTTCATCCCCATCCTCAAGTAATAATAATAATAATAATAAATAAATAAATAAATAAATAAATAGAAGGCTGGATGGGAACAGAACAGACCACTTATAAACCTCTCTCCCAGGGTATTGAGGATTACTTAGGAGACATGGACTTCAAACTTGCCGGCACTGCTAAGGGCATCACGGCACTGCAGGCGGACATGAAGGTGACAGGCATACCCCTCAAGGTGGTGATGGAGGCCGTGCACAAGTCCACGGAGGCCAAGGGTGCCATATTGACCATCATGGGGGCCACCCTAGCCCGGCCACGCCCCCAAAAAGACTCCTGGCCCGTGTTGGAGAAGGTGGATGTGCCGGCCCATAAGAGGAGTCGTGTGATGGGTCCCGGAGGTGTTAATATGAGGAGGATACAGGCCGAGGCAGGAGTACAGGTGGGTGGATGGATGTTAGGATGACTTGAGGGGCACTAAGTTATGTTTCACTTTGCTATTTGTACAAAGGTTTTTTTTGCACCTAAGCATTTGTCACTCTGTAGATGTAGTTTTTTTATAATGTAATTGTCTGCAGAAAGGAAGAGGAAGGTAACTAGTCTTAGATCTCCTTTTGGTAGATGGGTAGTGGTTGTGATGTCAAGATAATGATGATGGATTAGTATGTGGTGAAAAGTGTGGTGTCCAGGTGCATAATAGTGGTGTAAGGTTAACAACTCTAGCGTCACTTATCTCAGACAATAAAGTGGACTGTAGGTGAAGTAAAAATCCAAGCAAAAAATATCTTTTTATAGTAACAGTAAATTTGCTTTATAACAAAAACTCTTATCACAATTCTCCCTCAGTACTCAGCCTCAGCAGCAACCAAGGATTTGTAATGACTCAACCTTAACAACAAACATTTACCTTTTGGTCTTGCACACACACACACACACACACACACACACCACACACACACACACTCACACACTCTCGCTCTCTCTCCTGAGGCTGTCATGTCCCCACAGCTGTCATGGGAGGAGGACAACGTGCTGTCAGTCTTTGCACCGAACCCCACAGCGATGGAGGAAGCGCGCGAGAACCTCCAGGAGCTGCTGAGTGACAACGAGCCCAACTTGGAGTTTGGGGGCGTGTACAGTGCGTCAGTGGTGGAGATACGGCCACAGGGAGTCATGCTCACCCTCTACTCCAACATGAACCCTGTCTTGCTGCACAACTCTCAGCTGGACACAAGGAAGGTGAGTCTATGGTGGTTGGCTGCAGATCACGTGGATAACCTGCTTCACTGCAACACAACAAAGCTTATGTATAACTTTCAATCTTTCTACCTCAAGGATTATTTTATTCACTATATCTAAAGGATGAAAATATAAGTAGAGCTTCTTATAGCATATGAAAATTGAAGTGAAATAAGATCTTTAAATGTTGTAGGAGATGAACTGATAATGTTTTCCTTACAGAGGGCAATGGTCTCAGCCTGAAAGCATTAACTCTCCACCCACAGGCCCCTTTATTTATCACCAATCTTTCCTTTGTTTTGTTTAATATCTGTTTATCAGTTTCCTCTTGCCTCCCATTTGCCCGCATTACAGTGTGATGGAATACAAATATCATTAAACCTTTATTCTGTACCTACCATTGAACACTTCTGAATCACTTGTATTACTCACGATATGGGAGGAATTACATTAATAGCTACTAGATGGTTCCACTACTCTTTTGTTTCTATACAACAAGCAGCGACCAGCACTATATGCCAACCTTCTGTCTCATCCTCACTCAAAGTAGAATGTTAAAAAATGATCTTCTCTACATGAACAGAGTGCATGAGGAACATGTAATATGATCATCATCTGTAATTTTCTCCTCCACAGGTGCAGCATCCAAGTGCTCTGGGCCTGGAGGTGGGCCAGGAGATCAAGGTGAAGTATTTTGGTCGTGACCCAGCGACAGGACAGATGAGGTTATCAAGGAGGGCATTGCAAACCACTAACTTGACCATGAAAAACCTGCACAGGTCACAGCCAGTGTAAAGCTGCTGTGTTGCTTGTAATGCCAACTTATTATCCATAAGTGTTTATAAATAAATATTTAACAATAAAGCTGCATTGCCTTGTTTTGGTTATCTTCCTTTAAGGGGTTTGGGGCTAAGTGAGGTGAGTGTGTGTGTGTGTGTGTGTGTGCACCTTGTCTCTGCTGCCTCTCTTACGGGATGTTGGTTTGTTCTGATACATGGCAGCAGTTTTAAAAAACATGGGTTTTGCAAAACAGTTCTGGGCAATTTGTCAGTAAAGTCACTTGGATTTCGGGGCCTTCCTAATTATTCCACATATCCAGGTAATAAAGTTTAAGACCAAATTTCTACAAACTAGGTGATGGAAATTATGTGTGATATGAACAATGATGATTATCTTATTTCTAGTTATGAAAACTAAAAAGATTACTTCTGTCTGGCCTTATTATATATATTCATATATTATATTTGTATTATAGTATAGATGAGACACAAAACTCTTCCACATACCCACACAGCAGTAAGTGTACGAAGACCATCTGTTGGGTGCAGACGGTACCTTCATTCACACTCACACCTTGCTGAGTTGTGTGCTTTTAGTTGTTGAGACTTCAACTGCTGACATCAAGGCATTTCTGTAAAGACAAGTGACAGTGGGTGTGCACCACTCATTTTTCTCAAATTTGTTTCTCCCTATCACCACTGTATCAGGGAGGGTTGGGTGCAAAAGGAACCACTAGCTGCATAACAAACACGTAAGCCAAGACCTATCATGAGTGTTTTTAGAAATGGTGTCAAATTATAAGTATTGGAAGAAGACTGGATGAAGAGAGAACATTCAGGATGAAGAGTGGGAGGACCTGCTACTGCTGCAACAGGAGGGACACCAAGGCATGCAAGGAGTAGTGAGGTGATGGAGCCAAGGACAGCAGGCATGGCAGGAGCACCGCAGGACCCTACCTGAAAGCGTGTCGCTCGAGTATGTGGAGGGCAGTGATGGTGGCTTTGTTGGAGGAACACACCTCATCCTTCAGTAGTCCCGGGTGTTTGCCAGTCTCCAGCACCATGGTGGCTGCACCCTTCACCTGCACACCATAACACATATATTGAATTGTGACTTTGTGCTGACCTTATGTCCTGTTCACCAATCCAGCTACAATTATATTATTGCATTCCCTTTCTTTACCCTGCTGTAGGCCCCCTTCCCATAGCTATGTGCTTTTCCTTTCCTGCTTCAAATATGTGCAAAACACACACACACACCTCCATACTCACTGTCTGGGCTGCCAGGGTCTGTGCCAGTTGTCTGGTGAGGCCCATCTTAACACCACCATCTGCCAGCGCTTCAATGGCCATGTAAATCTGAAACAATTATATTATTGTCAAACATACTTATAAAAGAAAAAGAAAAAAAATCTCTGAGCCAAGCCAGTCAATCTGTACATACATGGAATTGTTAATGATGCTAAATAATTCCATAATCTATAACATTTGAAGTAAATAAATCCATTAATCTTAAGCATAAATTAACAATACAGATTACAGTATAAGACACTCATCATGCAGTGCCAATAAGTGGTTGCAATGCAAGACCCAACTCACAAAGGCAGGCCCTGAGCACGCCACACCATAGGCAGCGTCCATGTGGTACTCTGGGATCTCATCACACGTCCCCAGCGAGCCAAGCATTGACCTCATCACCTCAGCGTCCGAGGGTGAGGTGTGTCTCCCCCTGGCAAACACTGACAAGGGACATAAAAAAATAATAATGAGTGATGAGGGTAATGAATGTGAATAAGGATGCAGCTCATGGCAGTATTTCTTTCACAGTGAATAAAGAGGTGGAGGGAGGGAAGTTATACATATCACAGGCACGTAGTTAGTGAGTGAGGGAATGAATGCATGAACAAATGAGTGAGTGAGTGAGTGAGCCTCCACAGGGTACTCACAGCAGCATCCTTGTCCCACAGCGGAGGGAGTGTTGGGCATGGAACGCACCACACGAGGGTTGTCCACCACATTACTCAGCATCTGTGGTACAACGAGGACAGATCAGCACACACAACACAACTTCATGGAATAAGTGGATAGCAATGACATCCTGGTGAGGGTTGCCAAACAACAAGACTCAGAGTGGAAAGACAAAATATGAAAGACTTAGTGTAAACAAATTCAGCTTATGAAAGATATTTATGCATGCTTAGAGATTTATACCCATAGGTTAAGTGTTGGCACACACTGTAGCTGTGTGTAGGTGCAGGCGTTCATCTCCCGTCACATTGGCCTTTGAGCCTGTGGTGGAAATTAATCCATTACCCCGGGACACAGGGCCACTGTGACATACGAGTTTCCACAGTTTACCTTCCCCAAGTTGCCCTAGGTATTTATCTACCAACCCGTTTGGGAGGATGAACAGCTGGGTGAGCTGTGCGCTGACTGCCCTCAGACATGCTAACCACTGCATCTACGGGTGACATGAGCAAATATGATTTGAGTTAAATATAAACTGGATAAAAGAATTGGAGAAAGAAACCAGTTCGTTGACACACCCACCTCCTCCAGGGTTACAAGGGCCACCCCTGCCACCACCGATACAAAGAGAGGGCTGTGGTCGTCCTCGAGGGGCAACAGTTCACCCACCACTTCATCAAGGAGGTCAGGCTTCACACACACAAACACCAGGTCACTGCTGCGCACCACCTCATCTGTTGGAGCAGACACCAAGGGTTAGTGGTGGTGGTGATAGTGTATGGATGCCAGTACACATACCCCCACATTTGGGCCTCTGTGTGATATCGCTGAGAAAACACTCCCTTGTACTATCAGAGAGGAACTATCAGGAACATAAGCCACTCATGTGTCTTTTTATATATATTTTTCAAAATCTATTTTCAGTCTATGGAAAAGTTTAAGCATTTGAAGTGTAAAAATGTCTCTTGCTTTACTCACTCTCACACACACACACACACACACACACACACACACACACACACACACACACACACACACACACATCAGTAACCTTAAACAAACAGGAAGGAACCCAACTCACTGTTGTCGTGTGTCGTCCTCACTCCAATTGTGCGTAGCTTAGCAAGGTTGGTGTCAGAAGGTGCACTGGCGATGGTGAGGTGAGGGTCCACCAGACCTGACACACACAAGCACGGTGGTGTGAGTCATGGGGGAGGGGGGGTGAACAAGATCAAACTCTTCATCTTCATTCATTATTTTGAATTTGACAGTTTGTAAACCACAGTTTGCCTGTATGAGGTGAGAAGGTTCAAGGACTGACCCTTGAGGCACACCACCACTAGTCACATTTACCCAATCAGATACAAGATGATGATGATGAAAAAAAATGGAAACAAATAAAACCCACATCATCATCATTATCAAAGTGTTAAAAAAGCAAAGGAAAAATAAAAACATATAATGAAATAGATGGTCCACCTCCAGCAGGCGGTGACACACACACACACACACACACACCTTCCTTGAGGAATGTCGTGAGCAGCGCCTGAGCTATGCTGCCGCTGCCAATGAAGCCCAAGCTGGCGGGGTTCACCACCTCATCAGGACACAGCTTGGTGTGGAAGATGGCTGACTCCATGCTGCCCTTTGTATCTGTAACAACAACAACCTTTAATCTCAAATCTGCTGGTGACTGATATTAATTTTGCTGTTCACTATTCCATTTCTTGCTACTATAAAAAGAAGAACAACAAAGTAATTGTCAACTATGTAGTTCAGGATTATAAAATTGGGCACATTCATTCAAAATATTTTCTTTCCAAAATAAAAAGCATAGTTAATAGGATTTTTTACCCATCCGTTTAACAATGCTCACACCATCCTGAGTGTCCGTCAGTCCTCACCTAGCAGTGCCGTGACCGTGACTGCCTCCTGCTTAGTGTTGGTGTTGGCAGCTCGTGAACACTTCTTGTACTTGACACCATCCTTCTTCACCACGCCCCCCAGGCCAGCGTTCCTCTTGTGTTTGACCGTAGATGCGTGTGTCATGAGGTCAGAGTGGTGGGCACGGAGCCTGCTGTTACAATACCTACAAGCAGCTTTAGAATCATCACCCTCCACCGCCACTATCCACTCCTTCAGACTAGCCTCGTTCTCCCACTCCCTCTTGTATCGCTTACTGTATTTAGCCCACTTGCCCATGTCCCGTGAAGGGTGGCTGCCCCGTGGTGAAGAGGACGGTGACTCTTGGCTTGTGTCTCCGTACAGTGATGAGTATAAAGGAGTATTATAGGGGGTGGTGACGAGCAGTGGTGAGAGTGAAGGTGATGTGTGTTTGGACTTGGACTAACACTTGGGTTGGGTGGCACTATTGTGGACTGTCACTGTAGCCTTTACATCAGCGTTATCCCACACAGGCACACACCTCATGGAAGAACTAAAAAAAAGGGGGAAAATATAACTTTTCACTCCTTCCTATGTTTGCCAGCATCACACTTATACTGGTCCCCCATCACTAGTAGGAAGCCTCCTGTCTTTTATTCGTGTTCTCAATGCATTTTCTAAAAAAACTTTCACATTCTCTACCAAACAATTGTTTCTCCTTCACTCAGTATTCAGCCCCAGTAGGTAATCCATCTGCCTACTAATACTCCTCTCTCTCATCTCATCCATTCTTCCATTCTTGCACTCATGTCACCATTCCTTACATCATGTTAATCCTTGCAGACTCACACCTCTCACATTCCAACACCAAGTCTTACACTGTTTCAATATATATATATATATATATATATATATATATATATATATATATATACACACATATGTATATATAATTCCCTTGTGAGTGTGTAATGTTTAGGTCCGTAGTGTGAGTACATCCTTATTGTGGAGTGTGCTCGAAAACATCAACAAACATTGGAGTGTTCCATTTTTCTCTCTTTTTCCTGCGTCCACGATGACAAAGGTGAGTGAGTGGGTGGTGCAGAGTAAGGGTGAGCTATGGGTGTAATGTTTGGAGGAAGGGGCAGACAATAAACGGCCTGGAGAGTGTTGAAATAAGGCTGTTTACTATAGGCCGGTGTTCCGTACTTTTCCATTCATCTGGTGGAACATTATACTCAACTTACTGAAGCTTAGCCTCAAAATACTTTAGTCACAAATAATGAATGTGGAAAATTCTAATTGATTAATTAAATTGGTGGCGCAATCTTATCTGTACTGATATTTCCTTCATAAATTTGTCTTCACATGATGGAAAGATGAAAATGTGAGGATATGTCCCTGGCACCTCGTTAGGATCAGTAATAATAATCTTTTCCAATCATATCACACTACTTGGGAAGGAGCTAAATGCTATCACCCCTCCCACCAGTTGGTTAAATTTGTTATGACTGGTTGAATAATGGACAAGGAGTCAAAGTATTTCCAATTATATCCTTTTTTACAGTTAACTTAAGATCCAGAACATCAAATTCTCCCTACAGACACATGTTATTCAATACATTTATTTCCCAAAACTTTGTGTAGCCTTCCTCATAGTGAAGGAATCAGACAGCCTCACACACACTCACACAAAGAGTAACATCCATTCACCTGACGAGCTGATGAACACCAACTCACCTCACCCGCCCCCCCCCCCTCCCACACACACAGCGGTCTGGATGGTACTATGAGAAGCGACAGCTGCGCCACACCCCGGGCATTGTGAAGGGCATGAGTGTGGAGCAGGAAGTACAGTACCGGCGGGAGGGTGCTCGCTTCATCCTGCAGGTGGGCAACAAGATGGGCCTCCGCTACGAGACAATGGCCACCGGCGTTGTTTATTTCCACCGCTTCTACATGGTGCACGCCTTCCAGTCCTTCCCCAGACATGTGAGTGATGGACCTTCTTGTCAGTACCATCTGCATTATTGCCAAAACAGTAATGATACCTTTATATGTTTTTAACTGCCCGTTTTGATATCTAACATGGAGTGCCACATGATAAAAAACAGAATGCAGGAATCCAATTCAATACAAAAGGAGTAACATAGATGCATAACACCTACTCATTCAACAAACTATACAATAAATACCTAATTTTACACAATAACCTAAAAAATATTTGTACCCCACCACTAATGTGTTGCAGGTGACGGCGTGCTGCTGCCTCTTCCTGGCGGGCAAGGTGGAGGAGACACCCAAGAAGTGCAAGGACATCATGAAGACTGCCAAGAGCCTTATGGATGAAATCACATGGGCAGAGTTTGGAGCTGACCCCAGGGAGGAGGTAACCACTTCCCTCAATACTTACTTCTTCACCCATACTCACAAGGATCGTTTTGGAGTCTAATTTTATTCTCTTCTCATATCAGTTACTCTTTTTTGTACATATTTATGATCTTTGGATTGCTTATCGTTTATCATTACATTCTTGACATTTTTCTATCTTATTACATGTATTGTTATGCCTCTAGGAGTTACATGATACCTTCTCAGTACATATAAAAGTCACAACTCGGTAAGATAAACACAACTGGTTCCTCTTTAGTAGTATAACCTGCCTACCTTTTACCATCAACAAATGACTTACTTTTGTTTGAAGGTGATGACGCTGGAGAGGATTCTGCTGCAGACCATTAAGTTTGATTTCATCGTGGAACATCCGTACACTTACCTGCTCAAGTATGCCAAGTGCCTCAAAGGTGAGTCTGAGTCCTCTCGTTAGGGTGGAGGTGGAGGTGGAGCAGGTGGTTTGGCTTTTATATCCATTTATATTATTATTCTCCATTCTTTTCAGTTATTTTATTACATTATTTTGTTAGGAATCAGTGTTATGAGCTTGATTTATTTTCCTTCGCTTTTGATACAAATAATAGTTGATGGTTTGTGTTCTCAGGTGACAAGAAGAAGCTGCCTAACATGGTACAGATGGCCTGGACCTTCGTTAATGACAGGTGTGTACGCGTATGTGGTGATGGTGATACAATGGAGGTGGATTAATGACTGAGATAATAACAATGTGATCTTCCTCTCCATATCATGTGCTCATCAGTTTATTGTTGCTCATGTGTAATTAAGTCTTTCTATTCATATATATTTGTCTCATTATCACTCACTCATTCACTCACTCAATCTCATCCACCTCATCCCTGTGTGTGTCCGGCAGTCTGTGCACCACGCTGTGTCTGCAGTGGGAGCCTGAAATCATTGCCATCGCTCTCATGTACCTGGCTGGGAAGCTAAGCAAATTTGAGGTGACGGACTGGACCGGGAGGCAGCCCAAGCATCAGCGCTGGTGGGACATGTACGTGGAAGGCATCTCTATGGAGCTCCTGGAGGGTGAGTGTGCATGTGTATTTACCTAGTTGTGATATACAGGAAAAGAGCGTGTGTTTTTGTGTTTGTATGTGTGTGTGTGTATAAGGCAAGTGACTGATCGCCTGTGTTCCACCTTCCAGACATCTGCCATCAGGTGCTTGACTTGTATTCACCAAACCGTACAGAGTCTGGCGGCAGCTCCTCCGAGGCAGCATCCGCCATCAAGGCCATTGTACCAAGACGACCCGCCACTCCACCCCAAACCCCCACGGGCCCACCACCAGCCAAGAAGATGAAGAAGGAGGAGGTGAAGTCATCCCCAGTGAAGACAGAACCTCCTGCCCCCACCCAGTCCTACCAGTACCCTTACCAGTATTCCAACTACCCAGCATCCTACACCACACCAAGCACCTCCCAGACCCAGTCCCCTGCCGCACCACAACGCTACCCCTACCAGTACACCACCCCCACCACCCAGGGACCACCACCTCAGGCCCCACCCCCACAGGCACCCCCACCCACCTACCAGACCCCACAAAGACATTACACACCTCCTGCACCTGTTTCTTCCCAGCCTGCACCTCCACCCCCCCCTCATTATACCACCCAGCCACCTCCCAACCACTACTCCTCCACTCCCCACCCGCCATCCTCCTACCACCAACCCTCCCCTGCCACACACTACCCCACTCCACCTGCCACCCAGACCATACCTCCACAGAGCCATTACCCACCACCACCACATGGCTCAACACCCTCCTCCTCCTCCTCCTACTACCCACCCCCAGCCGCTCCCTCCTCCTCCAACCAGGCCTCCTATCCAGTGCCTCCCTCCTCTTCTTACCCTCCTCCTAACTCTTACTCACACTCCAGCTCGAGGCCATATTGATCACCAGTAACTCTATGGCAAAATTTACTATTATTGTTGATGTATAGTAAGGTAAATAAGTCTAGGTAATCTTTTTGTAGAATAAATTTTTAACTTTGTACATTCTGAGACGCCAGAGTTCCATTGGATCAGCAGTACTCAGACTGAATGAGTCATTTTTGCAAGCTTGCCAAGGTTGTATGGCAGCTTAAGGTGTTTGCTAAACACACACACTCCTGTGGTTCAATAGTAACAACTCTGTCTGTCACCTGGCAAGGCGTGGGTTCAAACCCTGCTCAGGTCACTAAGGATTTTTCACTGCCATGGAGTGGTTACTGTCCCCCTTGAACAAGGGGATGGGGGTGTGTGAGAGGTCTCAGCCTTACCCATAGATCTATGAGCTCTGAGTTCCTTCGGGGAGGGTGATGGCTGACCATCACAAGTCCAGCGTGTGATCCTCCAGACCATAGTGACTCACTCTCAAACGCATGCATTGCCTCAGCCTCAAGGCAACTTGTTCCAAGGGGACCAGTGTGTTTTAAATGATGTCTGATGGTTGCCTGACCAGTGTTGTATGTATTTGTAAGCCAAAGTATTACAAAGAAATTATTAACCATGTTTTCTTGGCCCAAAAATTTCAGTTGTTACATTAAGGAACAGTTGTTAGTGTAAGATGTACTGAGGACGATTATAACTATAAATATGTATATAATTTTTTCTTTATATATACATCTAGCCTTCCGCTAAGAAGAAAACCCAGAATGCATGCATGCACACACGCAAACTTATATATATATATATATATATATATATATATATATATATATATATATATATATATATATATATATATATATATATATTTATATTATATAAATATAACCTAACCTGGGCCTAAGGGCTAAATGAGAGGATTGTATGTGTGTATGTATGTCCATGGATGGGTATGTGTACCTTGTCTTGGCTACTCTCCTTTAGGGGTAGTTTGATATATAGATAGACAGCCAACTCCATGACAGTAATTAGCTCCCTCTCCTGGTACATATTTGTTGAACATGGACAGTGATCAAAGATGACTTTATCAGGCGCTGCATTAGAGTGGGAGATGATCATCCTCAGAATACCTGTAGGCGGAAAAGTGAAAGAAATAGTAACTGAAATCTACAAGATTGGTACGGAAGAGCAGCCTTTAGGAGTGAACTGTGGTGCCGGATAACACTTGTCTTGCCCAGAATGGTGATGACAGACTGCTCAATAAAGTTCATAAAAGTAAATAAAAGAAGGTATACATATAGAAGACAAACATGAAAAATTATTCCTTGAATATAGCACTAACTCCATCCTGTTGAGCGTCACTGAGCATGTACCGAGGCAATGGTTGTGGGTTACTGATGCATGGTGAGTAGACAGAACAATTTGTAGGTAAAAGTTTATTGTCAAAATAGTACAAAAAATGACAGCATGATTGTCATTCATTATGGCATTGATAGCAAGTCATTCATACACTAGCATGTCATAAAAAAATGTCAAGGCATTACTTAACAGTTTAACTTAATTCATAAAATAATTTAAAATGTAACTAAAAAATGTCAAGCAGTAAAATTTCATAAAAGTCCAAATACTTGCACTGATTAAAAGCAGAAACCTGTTAAATGCTTCTTTCACTGCCTGGTTTGGTAAAACTGCTAAAAGAACACACTCACACATCAACATTAAAACTCTTACAGATCACATTCCCTTTCAAGCCCATCCACCATGCGTGTAGCTAGTCAACACAACACCAAGGCATTACGCCCACACCACAACACACCACCCTGCTATTACACTGCAATGTGAATGCAACACCAGACACTGTGTTATGGACATACAACACCGAGGCATCGTGCTTTGAACACGATGTAACACTGAGGCGTTGTGCCGGGAACGGAACGCAATACTAAGGTATTACACTCGTCGTGACACAACGCCAGAATGTTATTTGGGAAAGCAAGCACAACACCAAGGTAGTACATATACAAAGAATGCAACATCAACAGTAACATTACAAACAGCGTAACACCAAGGCATTGCAAAGCCCTACCAAGACACTTATAAATACTAACTTCTTTTACATTAAAATATAAACAGGAGACAACATGTGTGGACGGTCATTACACAATTCATCCATGAGCCTTTCCTCCCTCGGTCAACAGCCACAAGATAAAAAGGCAAAACAGTTTTTTAAAAATACCACAGTCAACAGTTTGTGTATCACTAATGAACGTTACACTACATGGAGAGGCAGAAGCATCAATCTTCACCCCTACAGACTTCTGAGCTTACACATCTACTTCATAAAAAAATAAATAAAAAAATGAGAACGCTGAAGCGCGACAGGCTAAGCTCCCTCCCCTGGCGCCTCTAAGTACTTCTGAGCCTAGACGCAAGCCTGGCCGAGCGCATTACTCGACCAAGATGCTCGTGTTAGGTCGGCCGTAGTCCTGTGAGATGAAGATATCGTTGGGGTTGTTGAACTTCCCTTTGGGGGCCATGGTTATTGGTTTCCTGTTCCTGGTATCCTGGTTCTTGGCATGGATGGCCCGGTCTGCCGGGTCTTCCAGCATGGTCTTGATGAGCTCCGGGTCCGAGAGGCGTGTCAAGAGCTCGTAGAAGCGTGCGTGGCTCAGGTGCTGCTTGAGACGATAGAGAAGGTAGACGTCTCCGATCTTACAGCAGTTGACCACAGAAACTATGGTGTTACTCACTGTGTCTTTGGCATTGAGTGGCTTGGCAACCCTGAGCATCATGAGTCGGAAGTATGGCAGCCACATGAAGCCAAGGAAGATCAAGTATGCACAAGTGATGGTGGTTAGCACAATGAGCCACACCCACACACCCAGGAACACTTTCTCATACAGCTCCATCACTGTTAAATGACAACCAAACTTTTCAGTTCTCTGGCCGACCAATTTGTTCACTACGCCCAGCTCACACTTTGCAAAGGGTGGGAAAGTTCTGGACATGTAATCAGAGAAATTGACAGGATCACGGACGTAGGGGTACGCCATCCACCCATAGTGGAGAAAACGTCCCTGGAACACAAAATCCAGGAACTGGAAACTAATAATATCAACAACAAGAGCAACTACATTACAGATGACAAACTTGTAGTAAAGGCCATTATGGGTCTTGAGATTGTTGGCAATAAAGCGTGCTGCCCGGTCCACCAGTTCCTTCTCAATCTGGTCATACCGGTGAGAATTCACAGCAAGGTCCTCAATGAGCTTCTTCACCTTAGGGTTTTCTGAGTTTTTGGAGATTTTACGGGGGATGTAGTAAATGCCAGCTAGCACCAAGAGGGTCCAGTGGATCCATCTGTAGAAAAGAAGGAATCTGCGGTCTGTGCTGCCTTCCTCAATGTAAGGGTAGGAGAGGCAGATGTTGATGTAGTCTAGACGGACCTGGGTCTCAGCGTTGAAGTGAGACACACAAGTGATCACGTCGCGGTGGTACCAGGAATACCAGACTGAAGAGAACCCGGCAAGTAGTAACCAGAAGGTCCACTGATAATGCATCTTGAGGACAAGTCCATCGCAGGGGGCGGTGCAAGGCGCACGCTTCTTCTTGAAGATATTCACGACATTACCCACCAACTGGCGGATAATGTCAGTGCCGCCGTGGCCTATGACAGCCATGTTTCAGTTCCTGAAAAATGAATTTATTGACATTAGGCTCCTACTCTTGTCCTTCCGCACCACCTGAAATAGAACATTAATAACGACCAAAGTGTACCAGATCAGTGCCCACAACCATGCCATTGTACATACTGTGTGAATCAAACGCAGGACATGCTGAAGAGGAGGAAATGAAAGAAGTTCACTTGCTTTCTTGTTTTATTAAAAATAGACTGAAGCAGAGCATATATTTGGCAGTGTCTCCCCAAACAGTAACAGATATGGCTCAGTTACAGTCTTGTTAAATGCAACAGCTAGGATCAAATGCTAAAGACAAAAATGCTAATAAAATGTCAGAGTAAAAAATGCACAAAAATAACCTTAAGTACAGTATGCAATTACCTACAGCCTCTCACACCTGAGTCATTCCTTCCAAAGCAGTCACCCTTCACTCAGCCACACACACATCCATGCACAACACAACACAAAGCACACCACTTATTCCAGCAAGAAGCAGTGAACATGAGTCACCATCCCGCCAGTCAGCAGGCCAAGCTTGGCTTGCAAGTTTGTACTCTCCACCGATAAGTACTTGACACATGAATTCAAACTTGCATTCCATGGGAAATCTCCATTTCCAGCCACTTATTCAACTAAGATACTGGAGTTGGGCAGATAGATACCCTCACCCGGGGTGTTAAAGAGCACATCCTGGAACTTGCCTGGAGGTTTGGGGTTGGCCTTGCGGTAGCGCAGGTCTTGACCGCCCTTATGGCCATGGTGGTCGACCGCCACACTGTCCAGCATTGAGCGGAAGTAGTCTGGGTCAGAGAGGCGCGTCAGCAGCTCGTAGTAGCGAGCGTGGCTGAAGTGCTGCTTGAGGCGGTACAGGAGATACACGTCTCCAATCTTGCAGGAGCTGACGATGCTGCAGATGGTGTTGCGGATCGTATCCTTGGCATTGAGCGGCTTGGCGATCCTGAGCATCATGAGCCGGGCCCACGGCACCCACATGAGAGCCAGGAAGATAAGGTAGCCGACTGTCATGGAAGTCATGACGATGAGCCACACCCAAAGCACCAGGAACACCTTCTCATACAGCTCCATCACGGTGAGGTGACAACCCAAGCGCTCGATCCGCTTGTTGGTCAGTTGGACCTCGTTGTGGAGCTCACAGTTGGCAAACGGAGGGAACATTTCAGACATGTAGTCACTGAACTGCTGGGGGTCACGGCTGAAGGGGTAGGCCTGGAAGCCATACCTCAAAAACCGGCCTTGGAACAAAAAGTCCAAGAACTGGAAGCTCAAGATGTCCACCAACAGGGCCACCAGGTTGCAGGTGACGTACTTGTAGTAAAGGCCATTGTGGGTCTTGAGGTTGAAGGCGATGTACTTGGCGGTGCGATCCACCAACTCTCGCTCCAGACCGTCGTAGCGATGAGCGTTAACGGCCAGGTCCTCTATGAGCTTTTTCACCTTTGAGTTTTCTGAGGTCTTGGAGATCTTCCGTGGGATGTAGTAGAAGCCTGCCAGCAACAGCAGGGCCCAGTGGATCCAGCGGTAGAACAGGAGGTATCGCCGCTGGCCGCCCTCACCCTCCCCAAGGTCATCTCCCGTACCCTCCACAAATGGATATGACAGACAGATGTTGATGTAGTCTAGCCTGACCTGCGTCTCAGCATTAAAGTGAGACGCACAGGTAATCACGTCCCGGTGGTACCAGGAATACCAGATGGCAGAAAAGCCACCGAGTAAGACCCAAAAGGTCCACTGGTAGTGCATCTTAAGCACCATGCCATCGCACGGCGCTGTGCAGGGCGACGCCCGCTTATTGAAGATATTGACAACATTTCCGACAATCTGCCGGATAATGTCAAAGGACCTCCCACTCTGGCCTGGCATTACCATTCCTCTATCTCTGCAAAGGGAGAACTGCATTACTGGTTCGATCGCACCTTTGCCTGCTGCCCCTATTTCAATATGTCATTTTCTCATTAAGCCAAGAACCATGACAAGCAACCTCACATGAGCCAAATCTACTTATATTCAAACAAGCCTCAACAGCTGTTGTTTAGAGGAAGATTTTGTCAATTAGTTATATTTTTTTTAAAGAAAGAAGAAATTAGGCCATGCACATGAGGTGACTCAACACAAGCCCAATACTACAACATGCAAAACACAAAAGTGGACATTTACCTATTCAATATATAAAATTCTGGTTTCTAGTGAACCTCGTTATATGGCTCTTAAAGACAACTGGAAAATGAAAGGTGCATGGATTAGCATTAGAGTAAGATTATCTTAAAAATAGGCATCAGTTTTAGATTCACAAATTTAGAAGCCATCTTGCCTGCATGAGACACAAGGCAGCTCTGACTAAAGCTTTACCAGTCAGGCAGAGCGAGTGGCATGACAACACACCCTGCAGGAGCAACACTTACACATCTAGAACTATGAAGTGGGCACTAATGTGGTAACCATGGAGCCCAGGTGACACATTCCTTCACAACTCAACTCAACACATCAATGCTCATGACTTGACATACAAACACACTCTTATCAATGACATGCTCTGGAATGCGTCAGCTGGGCGTGATCATTACTACTATCAACTATCATTATTAATCATTTATATTGGTGAAAAGAGAACATTTATATCAATGGCAGGAGGAATGGCAAGGAGAAGGTTCCATCCCTCACCGAATGTACATTAATGGTCTGGAAAGATGCAGCCGGTGCTCTGGTGTGAGGGAGTAAAGCACCCAACCACCGGCTAGGAGGCTTAATGCTGCCCACTCATCACTCATACACTCACTCTATGGAAGCTATAGGTGTTCACTATACCCATCCCTCACTCATGCACTCACTATCAAAGTTAATATTTTCTACTATACTCCCTCACTATGACTCTAAGGTAAATATCCTTGTTCTATTCAAGGCTCACATCTCACTCACTCTTTATGACTCAATGTTTAATGTTATATGTTATACCAACGCCACACTCACTCATCCACATCATAAAAGTTCACATTCCAGAACTAACTTTTACTCGGAAAATTGACGTTCCTTTGTGGTGACCTCTTTGCTTTCTCCCTCTTTATCTTAGCTGTGTCTCCTTCAGCCTCCATTCATTAAGGACTCAATATTACTCACTTCCTCAATCTATGGGAGGTCAATAGTCCTAACTGTACTCATAACACCCTTCCATCCACCACTCACTCATTGTTGCCACCTACACACATGCCACATCCCTTCTTCCATTCTCTAGTTCATTCAGAGGCATTATTTTGAACGCCACTGCATTCATACCACACCCTTGACTCCCTCACTCATTACTCTATTCCACCTCGTAAGCCGCCTTCATATAACTTAACTCTTCATCAGACCCTTCCCCTCCCAGCCTCCTCTTCCCTGCGCGAGGCAAGATTGTTTCAACAGTATAATAACAGGAGGGTCAGACACATCCTCAACAACACACAGGATACAGCACATTAAAGTAATCTAGACTCCTTAACGACATCACTCCCCCTCCCTCCCCCCCTCAACCCTAACCCAACCTCACCCTCCATGCCCAGACGCGACCAAGAGTACTGTTAAGACCAATTTCAGTGGTTTATGCTGTGTAATATTAGACTGAAAGCAACCCCTCCCTCTCTTTCCTCTCATTAAACTGGAATAATTATTAAAATACTTCCTGGTTAATTTATGTGTTTAGTAACAATTTGTATGAGAAAGCAATAGCTAACATTCATATTCAGATTGAGGTCCCAACAAACAGATTAATTCTCAGTATATATTCAAATTTGCATGACATTAATTTTCAACCTCATTATGTTAGAAAATTTACTTTGACAGTATGTATTGTCTTTGTTGTACCGAGATAAGAATTATATAATTGCTAACACAACCAAGCAGCCATCACTATCCATCTATAATAATGATAATAATAATAATAATAATAATAATAAAGAGAGAAGAAGAGAAAAAAAAACTTTATATTATGATCACTATTTTTGTTATTATTGAAGCACACATGTATAGTGAATGAAGGGAAGGAAGGGAGTGGAACGGAGATGATTCACATTGATAAAGTGGAAACAAAGACATATGTAAGACCTCACTTGGCACCTTCACATTCTGAAATCTTTATAAAAAAAATAAACAAATAAAATAAATAAATAATAATAAAAAAAAAACCTACACACCACCACGCGGCAAGGATGGTTTGGCAATAACTAACACAATGAGATGCGTCTTTACAATTGTTCAACAGTTTGGATCATTGTCTTAAATAGTGATCCATCAAGTCTGCCAATTAGCATAAAAAACACCATTACATTCACCCATTGATCCTGGAATTAATGAAAGTCTCACTAGAACACATGACTCAAAATAAACACATACGAGGTTAATATTGAATAACTTCTAAAAACAACCCTAGTTTATCTTCAATCAAACCAACGATTTCTTTTATTTATATTAATTCCTTTCAATTAAATAGCCTTGAAATGAAACACATAATAATACCAGTGATAAAACATTGAACTCTGCCATTTGTTTTCATGCACTTCAAATATTTCCTTTCAACATGAGGTGAGTTGACGTTCCCTGGAGTCACACGAAGCCATCCAACTCCAGCCGGACACCAACTCACGCACACCATCAACGAAAACAAAAAGATCATGAAACAAATGAAAACCTCAGCCTTGAACCACCTTCCAAGTGCCTTCCTCGAGTGGCAGACAGACCAGACCTGCGCGCACACTTACCCCGGGAGCTGAGGCTGTTTGGGTCTGGCCGCGGCAGGGTTGTTGTAGGAAGCCAGGAGCTGTTGCAGGCTGTGGTCGACTTCACTCATGAGCCGAGGTGAGATGAGGCGTCAGTGCAAGGATGAGGCATCAGTGTAAGGTTGAGTGCTGAGCCATGGGTGCTGTTCACTACCTCTTCTCCTCCTCACTCTGCTGATGTCAGATATGCCTCATCACGCCTGTGCACCAGAAGAAAGGGTTCATGGTTAGTGGCGCTGCAACACAACAGTTGGCTATGTAAGGGTTCAAAGATAATACTAATGGCACAGTTTTATTACAGGCTCTCACAAAGGTGAATGTTTGAGCGAGACATCAGTTACACCAAGACTTGAATCACAAATTACAGGTAGTGACATAGGTGGGATTTTTTCAGAGTGCATGAATTGTTGCACCATTCATGCCAATTGACCAGGATTTTGTAGACTAATTATAATTAATACATATACGCGAATTTTTTTTTGCTTGAGGTATACAAATGGTCCGACAGTGACACCACCTTAAGTCGTCATTAGCTGGCACGAGCCACTAATGAAGGGCAACATGAAGGAAGGAAAAAAGGTTAATATGCAAACCTTAAATATGGAAGAATATTCACAAGTTTTAACAGAAGCTGAATGATAAATCTTTACACTAAACAATTTGTAAGGAGGTACTGCACCAGGAACCATCCACCCAACCCAATCCCAATTCAAGGTGATTAATAATTAGTTACTTCTTGGAAAAGGAAAAACATCTACATTGTACACTTCGACACAGGCAAGAAAATTTATGTTAGTGAACACATGTAAGATGGTTAGTATTAAGATAAGGAAGATAAGATACGAGTGCTTCCATCTGTGGTATCTATTTGAGAGATTAAGTTTTGGTGATTATGATTTTATTTTTGTGTTACTGGATTATTATAAGTCCCATGACTCCCCCATTATAGATAACGATCACACCCACACATTGCACAATACAACACTGCATGAGTTATCATGATGTATACCGCCCCGCCTCGTTGATATTAGTGTGGTGGGAGTAATGTTGAAGACACGTGCGTCGCTGTTCATGTGTGTGTTTCTTTGTTACTTAAAGGCAACATCATATCTATAAATTATCGGCCAATGGCGCCTTAGTGCCGGTGCAACATGTGGCCGGCAACAGCTTGTGATGGTAAGGACCTGTTGTATTGAATTATTTGATCATTATTATTATTTGAGTGGTGCCTCATGCAGCCTAGTGTTGTCCTCCCCCCCCCCACTCAATGTTCCACTTGACTTAAGTTGCAATCGAAGGCTGGGTATCTGGCGACATGTGTGTGTGTGTATGTATGTGTGTGCACGAGTGTGTGTGTGTGCACGAGTGTGTGTGTGTGCTGCACCCACTCATCACCGCCGCGGGATGTGCCCCAACACGGCCATGCTGTCCTGCCGCCGCTGCCTTACAAGGAACACTCGCCCAATGCATTACTTGTTTAAGGTTTCTTCTATTATTCACATATATTACAATAACTTATACAATACAAAGAGTTACTGTGTATTCGATACATTAAAAAATAGCCACTAACTCTGGCAGATATATCCAAGACTAAAATATAAATTATGATTATACCCAGTAAGTTGTGTGACTTATAGACAAACAAAACAAATTCCCTTAAAAATCCTGATTACATCACAGTATTGGTACCGGAGTCCACACCTTGTTGGTTGGCGCACAACAATAAGTTAACAGACAGCAACACGTGCATCTTGAATCATGCATGAAGGAAGGGGAGCATCTTCTATGATCATTATTCAAGTGTGACGCGATGACCAAAAGTGTGAAGTACTAGTATACCTTCAAAGCATTACAATACAAGCAAGCAATTGTTTGGTTATATCAAGTTTTATAAGTCAGCATTTTAAATTTACGGTCGAGTGCACTGCCTTCCCTCAGCAGCATCAAGTGTGTTTCATCATAACTGCGTATGTGTGATGGATGTAGCAACAACACTTTCCCAACACTAATACTAACCACGTGTGAGGCGTATGAAAGACCCTTACACAGCACGTTCACACTTTTCCTACTTGCTTCACGTTTAACTAGTGTTTTCCCTTCCCTCCGAGTTGTGTTGCTACGCTTAGTATTCAAACAAGTGCCTCTGATCAACACTGGACGCCTTGAGTGTCTTCAGTTGCTTTGTTGCGTCGAGGTGAAGCGTGTTATACAAAGAATGTTCACTCGTTACTCATGTTGTTGTGTGACTGACTTATCAATATGAACTGTGGACGTCTTGTCTTGTCTTGTCTTATGTGACTGCTATTTACAAACATTGCCTTACATGGGAGGATGGTCTGGTCTGGTTTGTGATGTGTTTGTTTGATGTGCTGCTGGTGATCGTGTTACTCGTGGGAATGTGGTGTGGTGTGGTGCCGCACACACAATTTCAAGTATAGCTGTTCCATTAGCACATACCATAGCAGCACGCTCCCCCTCCCACCCACCCCTCATGCATATCTACTCACTCCTCGCGTACTTATATTTCAGGGTCACGTTCTCATACTCGCCTCAGTGGATGAAGACCAAAACTAACCTTAAGAATGTGTATTTAAACTGTTAGGTTGATTTTGTTTTAAGTGCGAGGCAGGAAATGGTTTACAGGAGTACTAGGTGAGAACAATGGTAGCAGCCATGTTGTAGGAGTAAGGTAGGAAGCTTGGTGAGGTTAAACAGCTTTAAGGATGAGTATATAATGATGCATGAGGATATACAGGTGTAGTTGTGCTGTGGATGTTTACAGTAACCTCATTGTATTACTTGTACAGCTTAGAAATAAAATAATAGAAATGTAGATGAAGCTAGAATTATTTTACCCCTACTCTTAGCCTCGGTGTTATAATTTAGTTTGTGTATAAAGCGTAACACAACCTGCTGCTTCACATATAGCGTCAGCATTGTGGTCGTGGATGCTTCGCCGCTTCACTAGTAATGCGTGAAACTACCCTAGTGTCATTCTTCATCTACGTCAAGGCAATGCTGCAACGTCTGCCTCTCTTCAAGCATCCATCCACGTGTTCCCTGACATCACTCCACTTCGCTCAAGTGCTGCATAGAATAACTGACAAGTAGCCATTTACGTCACTCGACTCAAGTTAACCTACAACCTCTCATCCCTTATCTTGTAGCCTATCCAGTTATACATTCTACAACGCGGTCCTATCCTGGTCCTGCTGCTGCCTTCCCTACTCCTGCTCCCCCTCGCTATGCCTCTGCTGCCTGGTAATAGCGTGAAGAGGGGAGCAGGAGGCGGGGTGGTCACGTGTAGCGGGCAACACACCCTCGGAATCGACCCGCTCCTAGACACACGCCGCGGTCTAGCCCCGACACCCACTACCTCAGATTAGTAACTTCACCCCTTCAGCGCCGCCTTATTACCGATCACACACACGGCACAGGGCGGTAATAGCATCAGAGACAGGCAGTAATTACGCCGACAGCTGTGTGGCTAAAGGGCAGCGGGCGGGCGGGCAGGAGGGAGTTGGATAAATCTTACACTGTGTCGCTGAACGGAATGACCACAAATTCTCCCCGCCGATACGGGTCGATAGGGTGTCAGCCACAAACTGCCTCCACACCCCCTTACGGACACGTGCACAGCCTTCTAATGGGTGACTTCAAGGAATCCTAACACCTGGGTATTGGTATGCTCAATGCTGAACCACTGGCCTCTCTATATAAAGCATTGTTCCCTTAATGAACAGGTATGTATGTCAGCCGTGAACCCTATGAACCTATAACCTTTACGTATTTCACAGGTAATACTGATTAATGGGTAGAAGTTTGTTCCCGGAGTTTATATGATAATTATATACAGAACACGTGTTCCCGTTAAGTTGGCGTATCAAGGTAAGTCTATATTATCGCCAGGACATCTGAAGTCTGTACTTGACAAGCCTTAGATTACCTACGGCTAATCATTCCTAGCTACCCTTGTCCAGGCCGAGCCCCCGTCACCCTGAGTCTATATGTCGATGTTAATCAAGCACTACACTCCGTCAGGCAGGATTGGTCTGGCTGCGGTTAAGCGAGGTAGAAAGGAAGTGGAAAATGGTGGCAGGTGGTCGGGAGGGAGGGCGGTTCTTGCTCAACAACCACCCCGTCACATCCTCGCTCACTGCCGGGCCACGCCACCACACATTAACATCGACAGTTTCACTTCGCTATAACGGAGTACTTTTACATTACAGCTGTTTTCTCTTTATGTGCTTTTCTTTGTGTTTTCTCTGGTCATTGGATGTGTCGTGGCGCTGCACCTCACCGCCCCGTGACTACGACAGGGTGTGTATTTACAGGCCCCGTTCTGACTACCAGGCCTCCGCTGTCCTTTACGTCGTGATGGTTGAGGCTCAGGCTCGATCACTTTACCTTCATGAAAAAATCCACCACACAAAACTATACACTTATTTCTTTGTCTCGACGTACACCCCGTTTTCTGTGGCTGAGACAGACCATCACGGTCGCCAACCTCGCTCACATCCCATCCACCGGCGCCGTCCATCACCTCTCCACTAACACGGGTGCAGGTATCCATGCGCTGCACCACTTCCACCACACTACCAACACTTCGAAGCACTGTTGGAGGCAAGATTTCAACGCCACACTGGAAATAATCTCGGTAGGTTTGGGCCAAAAAGACGCACGCTTACCTCTTCTCAGCTCTGCTAGCCCGCTACAGAACACCATGACCAACCGGGGGAGAAGAGCGACCCGTGGCTGCCTCACATTCACGTTGCCACATAAGCATTAAACATTTAACCTTCTCCACGCACACACAACACCACACTCACACCACAATGATGTAAGTAGCAGCATCTGAGTCTACACACCCTCTATGCATCTATGGTCGTATATGATAACTACATTACGTCAATAACAAAGAGTTAATAATATGAGTAACAAGGCGGTGTTGGAACTGTGTTCAGTGAGCTGCGATTGGCTGGCTAGAAGTTTTCGGCAGAGGTCCGGGGTGGGGGAGTGGAGAGAGGGAGGGAATAGGGAGAGACGGAGGGGGTGAGGGAAGGAGAGGAGGAGAGACATGGGGGGATGGAGTAGTCGAGGGGCTGTCTGGTCAGTTTCTGCTTAAATATTGAAGTTCTATTACACATTCTTCGCCTTGCATTCTTCAACGTAGGATTCCTTTGCTTGTCTCCGAGGCGGTGGGTGGAAAGGGTGGGCGGGAGGCGGGAGTGTGTGGCTCTTCACTATAGTGTTGAGGTGATCGCGGTGAAAACAAGGAATTTACTGCTCCAATGGCGGATGGAACCATTCTGTAGGGTCATGAATGGTCCCAGGGCTTTGTGTTGTGAAGGAAATAGCGAAGGAGGGATGGAGACAAGGGGGGGGAGGGAGAGTAGGAGGGAGGGAGGGAGGGAAGGAGAGAGAGAGGGAGGTTTTCTTACCGTAGAGGACTTCTTAGCCCACACAGACGAAAGGACTGTGAGGTCTCTCTCTCTCTCTCTCTCTCTCTCTCTCTCTGGTCCATCCCGTCGCCACCCGCTAAGGCAACGCTTGAGGGTAGCAGTACACTCACACACTCACCAGACAGATGACACGTCCCGAACCAAAAAAAAGTACACAGTGTTTGTTAGAAATGTGTGTGTGTGTGTGTGTGTAGACGGCGGTGGGGGGAACGAACTAACTTACACACACACACACGTCCGTTCAGAATCTTAATGGTGTAGCCCTGTCTCGCCCTGTCTCGCCTCGCCTTGCCTTGCCTTACCTACCTACCACCACTCTTCTGTTCCCTGTCTGAGTGCTGCATTAATACCAATACTTAAACAGGTGCTACTACTACTACTACTATTATACTATTACTACTACTATCTCCTCCCTACGCTCCCTTTTCCTCCCTCCCTCCCTCTCCCTCCACTGTCCTTCGCCCCCATTCCTCTACCCACCCTCTAATGTTCCCTCCTTCCCTCCCTCCCCACAGACCGCCCATCCTATCTCCCACTCTGCCATATCCGCTCCCACGACTCACCACACGCCGTCCCAACACACACCCACTCCTCCCGCCCAACACACTCAATACCCCTCCAGCCCAACGCACTCAATTACACCCCAACGCACTCAATTCCATCCCAACGCACTCAATTCCATCCCAACACACTCAATTATACCAAAACGCACTAGTTTCTACCGCCACACACTCAATTCCACTCCAACGCACTCAATTCTATCCTCGCTATATCTGGTAAAGCAAACTCCCCTCCACACACACACACACACACACACACACACACACACTCACTCAAACGTGGCACCACCGCCCAGGACATACTCTGCTTGTCCTACCTTTGTCCAACTCCCAATAAACACCTGGGCTGGAGAGAGGGAGGGAGGGGAAAGGGGGGAGAGGGGGAAGGGAGGGTAGGGGGGACTTTGGGGTAAATAAGCCTTAACTCCCTGAGGCCTAAGGACGCTATTTCCTTGCAGCCTTGAGAGAGAGAGAGAGAGAGAGAGAGAGAGAGAGAGAGAGAGAGAGAGAGAGAGAGAGAGAGAGAGAGAGAGAGAGAGAGAGAGAGAGAGAGAGAGAGAGAGAGAGAGGTGAGGTGAGGTGAGGTGCCAATTCGAAGTATGAGGCTGACTATTGCTACCCACAACCCTTATCCACCTTCTTCACACACCAAATTCCTCCTCATAGTTTCCCCTCACCTGCTTCACACCTTCGTCAGCGCCTCCTACAGGTAAAAGAGGGGAAAGTTACCTGGAATCTACCTTGCCATGACTCCTTCCTCAGGCATGCTGGAAGTAGGAGGAGGAGGAGGAGGAATAGGTGTGGGTAGCGCTCCATACTACCTCCCCCTACCTCACCCATCCCTACTCTCCCCTCCTCCCCCAACACAAGCCCTGGAGGAGTCAGGTTACTTGGGGGAGGAGGGGGATAAGGGGGGTAAGGGAGAAGAGGTGGGGGTGGAGGGACAAAGGGGAAGGCAAGGGAGGGATGATAGGAGGAACGTGAAGAGGGTGAGATGACAGAAGTGGAAGGAATAGGAGTGAAGGAGTGAAAGGAAGGAATAATACAGAGAAGTGAAGGATGGTAGGAAGGAAGGAAGGAGGAGGATGAAGGATAATGTTTGAAAGGGAAAGAAAAGAGTGAGTGGAATATAATAAGGAAAGGGAAGTAGGGAAAGGAAGGGAAAGGAAGAGGTTTAAAAGGAGAGGGATTGTGTAAGAAAATAATTAGTGCAAGAGAAGAGTAGAAAAAAGGAAATATAAAGAGGAAAATAAGAGGATAAAAGGAGGAGAGATAAAAGAGGAAAATATGGAAGAATGAGAGAAAAAAAAAGGGGAAACAGAAGAAGGGAGGAGGAGGAAAGGTAATGTAGTGGATAAAGGAAGAGAGGAAATGGAGGAAGGAAAGCAATGAAGGGAGAGAGAGAGAGAGAGAGAGAGAGAGAGAGAGAGAGAGAGAGAGAGAGAGAGAGAGAGAGAGAGAGAGAATTACTTCCAAGCGATTAGTATATAGTATTGGTAATGTGTGTGTGTGTGTGTATGTGTGTGTGTGTGTGTGTGTGTGTGTGTGTGTGTGTGTGTGTGTGTGTGTGTGTGTGTGTGTTTCAGAAGCAGTGTACAGTACCAAGTATTTTCACGAGTCTAAATATTGTGTTGTGTTTACTCTTAATGGCTAACACAGGAAGCACGTGTGTGTGTGTGTGTGTGTGTGTGTGTGTGTGTGTGTGTGTGTGTGTGTGTGTGTGTGTGTGTGTGTGTGTGTGTGTGTGCTTTCTTCGGTTACATATTTTTCTTTCCGACATTATGAAGCGGCATTGAGCTCTCTCTCTCTCTCTCTCTCTCTCTCTCTCTCTCTCTCTCTCTCTCTCTCTCTCTCTCTCTCTCTCTCTCTCTCTCCTCATTTTTAAGATAAACATCCACACATAATAATAATAATAATAGTGATCATAATAATAATAATAATAATAATAAATAATAATAATAATAATAATCATAATAATAATAATAATAAATAATAATAAACAGTAAGTGTTAAGTAAACCAACAGAGAAGACACATAACAAATATTTACACACACACACACACACACACACACACGACATGAGGGCGCCACGCGTACACACACACACATACACCCAGGAAGTCATTATTGCTTGGCTTGCTGTATGTATGTATGTATGTATGTATGTATGTATGTGTGTGTGTGTGTGTGTGGGCGGGTGTGTGGGTGGGTGTGGACAAACTTGTTTCATTCATTTCCTTCTCTTCGTCGTATCTTCTTACAGTCATCATATATACATAAAAAAATAAAAAATAAAAATCTACTCTACTTACTTTCCTTTTTTTAATGATCTTTTTTTTTACGAGACAGCATATGAAGGAGGGGAGGGGAGGGGAGGGAAAAGGGGAGGGGAAGGGGAAGGAATAAGAGGAGGAGGAGGGGAAGATATAAGAGGGAAAGGGAAAGGAAAGGGATAAGAGGGGAGGGGAAAGGGATATGGGAGGGGAAGGGGAGGGAAAAGAGGTGGAAGGAGAAGGGAAGGAAAGGAGGGGAATGGACTGGCATAAGAAGGGAGGGTTAAGATGTGTTTATAAGTATTGGTCAGGAAAGACAAACACCTGAATGGACGTGTACAGGTAAAAACAAAAACACATTGACCTTGAGAAATGAAGAGAGAAGTAAAGATTTTTTTGAAACTTGTTGTGATTGTCAGTTATATTGATGTTTTTGTTGTTTTTCTTCTCTTGTTTCTCTTTCTTCTCCTTCTCTTACAGTTCATGTGGTTTTTCTTCTTCTTCCTCTTCCTCCTCCTCCTCCTCCTCCTCCTCCTCCTATCATTCGTAAAAATTCTATCACTCCTTCTCTCCTTTTTTCTTCCTCCCACTAATACCAATACTACTACTACTACTACTACTACTACTATATACTACTACCACTACAACTACAACAACAACAACAACTACTACTACTACTACTACTACTACTACTTCATCATCATAATAAGTTACCAGAGAGAAGAGATTCCACATCGGATAAAAACCAGCCTACTTGAAGAAGAAAAAAAGAAGAAAAAAAAGGAGAGAATTCTACAACATAATTATCGACGGCTTGAGGCGGTGGGGGAGGGGGGTGCAGCCTCCCAGGTAGCAAGTTTGTGGCTGAAGATTAGAGTGGGAGATAAGCAACTCTTTGAGACTTTTAGTGAGAGAGAGAGAGAGAGAGAGAGAGAGAGAGAGAGAGAGAGAGAGAGAGAGAGAGAGAGAGAGAGAGAGAGAGAGAGAGAGAGAATATAGAAGGGTGCTACTTTGGCTTGATATTTACGTGCCATGAATCTACTTTGTTTGTGAAGAAAGTGTGAGGGAAATTGAAGGTCCTACGAGGAGAGGAAGGCCAGTTGTAGGATGGAAGGAAAGGAGGATACTATTCTATACGTTAGTTAGTTTGGTTAAGCTTTTGTTAATATTTCAACACAACTCATGAAAATTGGTACCAAGGTGTTCTTTGGCATGCTGATCACGAATCTGGAATTAGTTTTGTCATTACTATAATATTTGGATTTTTCATTTTGTGGCCCGTAAATTCCACCAGAATTGAGGTCGAAAAAGATTTTTCCATTTTACTACGTAAATATTAGTACTACAGGAATATTGTATAAAAGTAAAGTTATGGAGTTTGATAATGTATATCTCATGTCTTCATCTTTTCAATAACTCAAATACCAATGAAGAAAATTTAGGTTTTATGAAAGAAATTAATGCATAATACTTTACACTCCTACATCTATAATTAAATTCCAATTCACTTTTAGTATAGCTCAATAGAACAAACTTCTCTTGCTCTTTCTTTTATATTATATATGTTTTTTACGTAAACCCCATACATTTCGAGTTATTTCAAAATATGTGATTTATCTAAAAAATTCTAAGGGTGTACCCTACAAAATTTCATGAAAATTTCCACACCTCCGAATCTCATGAAAATTGGTACCAAGGGGTTCTCGGTCATGCTGATCACGAATCTGGAATTAATTTTGTCATTATTATAATATTTGGATTTTCCATTTTGTGGTCGGTAAATTCCACCAGAATTGAGGTCGAAAAAGGTTTTCCCATTTTACTACGTCAATATTAGTCCTACAGGAAAATTATATAGAAGTAAAGTTATGGAGTTTGATCATGTATATCTCATATAGTCATCATCTTTTCAATAACTTAAATACCTATGAAGAAATTTATAATTTTGTGAAAGAAATTAATGCATAATACTTTACACTCCTACATCTATAATTACATTCCAATTCAGTTCTAGTATAGCACAATAGAACGGGCATCTCCTGCTCTTTCTTTTATATTCTTTATGTTTTTTACGTAAACTCCATACATTTCGAGTTATTTCAAAATATGTGATTTATGTAAAAAATTCTAAGGGTGTACCCTACAAAATTTCATGAAAATTTCCACACCTCCGAATCTCATGAAAATTGGTACAATGAGGTTACCGGTCATGCTGAACACGAATCTGGACTTATTTTCCTGATTACTATAATATCAAATTGTATTTCACCCTTGCTTGCCTAATAACAATAATGAAATAACCATTATTTAACTTTACTGGCTGATGCTGGTCTCATATCACAAAACCTAATTATTTCAATTAGATTTTCTTTATGTTATAAATGTTATAATGTTTTTCTATGTAGATATCATTCTCTCTCTCTCTCTCTCTCTCTCTCTCTCTCTCTCTCTCTCTCTCTCTCTCTCTCTCTCTCTCTCTCTATACGCCAATCAAACAATCTTTACACAGCTGACTGAGCACCAACACAACAGGAGTCAGCACACACACACACACACACACACACACACACACACACACACATACACACACAGCGATAAGAAGGTGGTAGTGTTAGAATTGGCTGAGGTTGTAGTAGTAGTAGTAGTAGTGTGTTTATGCAATGTATTCCTTCATTCCTTCCTTTCCTTTCTCTTCCTTCCTTCATTTCTTTTCTTTCTATCCTTCCTCCCTTCCTTCCTTCCTTCCTCCCAGGGTAAGAAGAATAGAATTGTGTATTGCTGTGGTTATGAAATACATCATTTTCCTTTTGTATCTTCTAATACATACAGTTTGTTGCCTCATCATCATCTCTCTCTCTCTCTCTCTCTCTCTCTCTCTCTCTCTCTCTCTCTCTCTCTCTCTCTCTCTCTCTCTCTCTCTCTCTCTCTCAGGCCTTCCACACTCCTTTCCATCTGCATCCCACGGTTTCTCAGCCTCCACCACCACCACCACCACCACCACCACCACCACCACCTTTATCTCAACTGGTGTCCAAGCAAATAAAGTAAAGCAGAATAAACACGAGAGGGTTGAGAAGCCAAGCAAACACAGTGACGAGGAAGGCATACACCACGCTACCTTGTGTGTGTGTGTGTGTGTGTGTGTGTGTGTGTGTGTGTGTGTGTGTGTGTGTTTGTTTATCAGTCACGGAGCAAACATAGCACAGACACGCAAACACACGCACAGGGAATGTTGTGACCAAGAGTATATATATACACACACACACATACATACATACACACACAGCAAAGGAGTGTGTGTGTGTGTGTGTGTGTGTGTGTGTGTGTTGGGTAGTCTTGTAATAATTATAACACACAAACCTGATGAATAATTGAAGGGAAGGAAGGGAAACTAAGTAAAGGGAAGGGAAGGGAAGGGAAGGGAAGGGAAGGGAAGGGAAGGGAAGGGAAGGGAAGGGAAGGGAAGGGAAGGGAAGGGAAGGGAAGGGAATGGAAGGGAAGGGAAGGGAAAGGAGATAAGAAAAAGGAAATATTGTTAAAAAAAAATAATAATAATAATAATAATACAACGAATGTTTAGAAATTCAAAACGCTACAAAGGAATAAAAATAAATAAATAAATCAAATAAATCAATAAATAAACACACTAATAAATAAATAGATACATAAACAAACAATCTAATACCATTCCTTCACCTATACATTTTGTCTTCCCTACAACGTTATCACATAGAAAACGGACTAACGATACCCAACACACTACTAATGATCTAATTAATGACCTATCTCACACTAATTACAACCTCATTAACCCGCTCCCCCTCCCCCCTTACCTGGTGCTTACTGTGTAGTACTTGTGTAATTAATTATATATTCATTTATTTATTCATTTTTTTCTTCGTATTTATTGTGATTATATATATGTGGCGTATTTTATATTTTATTTTCATATGTTTTTGTTGTTATTATTATTATTTTTTCTTATTATTATTACGTATTTGATTCGCTTTACACAACATAAGACAACAATGTAAAATTTCCACTCGAGAAACCGCAAAAAAACAAAAGAAAATCAAGACAGTAGTAGTAGTCGTAATAGTAATAGTAGTAGTAGTAGTAGTAGTAGTGGTGGTGGTGGTGGTGGTAGTGACTGATCCTTTTCACAATAGTTTTCTTCCTTCGGTTTGAGTAATGGCAGGGAGTTGATGGTGGGACGGGAAGTTGTGGTGGTGGTGGTGGTGGTGGTGGTGGTGGTGGTGGTGGTGGTGGTGGTGGTGGTGGTGGTGGGTACAGTCTAATGTATGACTGACAACTTCAGTCTAAAACCTTCCCACCTTCACCCCCTCTCCCCATATCTCTCCCTCTCAATATTATACAAGAAAATAGTATAAAATTGATTAAAATGATAATAGTAGAATAAGAGAAGTAGTAGTAGTAGTAGTATAATAGTAGTAAATAATATAATAATGTAAATAAATAAAATCGAGCGATACAATATTGGATAACTACGTACACACACACACACACACACACACACACACACACACGATAATTATACACAAAGTCTGCAGTAATTATTATTATTCTCATTAAACTGTTTGAAATGATTGTCAGAAAACTCGACACATCACTATAATAGATCATTCTTTTGTATAGTTCAATGATTGTTAAGAAACGAGTCTCTTGTTAAACGCACTCATCATCATCATCATCATCATTTTTTTCTTGCAACAAAATGACCCTCCCAATCCCCCCCAAATAATATATAAATAAATAAATACATAATAATAGCCTGCCTTGCCTTCTCTTACCATCCTTGAGTTGTCGTTATGTTACAGTAATTGTGTATTAATTATTATCTGTTCGGCGCGTGATGTGTTCTGTTCCTGTCCTACATTTTATATTCTTCTCCCTCATTGTAGTTAAGATATGAGAGAGAGATTAAACACTTATTCAATTCATCTTGTATACATAGTCCCACAAGATATAATGAATTCGTAAATATATGAACAAAGGAATAGCGTGACAAAATATTCCATAGATTAATTATTCCAATTTGAAGATGTGAGAAAATGTTACATACGAACATGCTATTACAATTCTTACACAATGAAGGAATGAATTAATCAACAAAATGAATGAATTACAGAATGAATTGAATGAATGAATATATAAGTAAACAAAAACACTGTACTATGTTAACTATGTATATCCAAGCTTGACTTAAACACACACACACACACTACTACTACACTGGTAACACACATACGTACACACACACACACACACATACATAAACATACATACATACATACACAATTCTCAATGGAAGAGGAAAAATGACTTCACTATTATCAATGGAGGAGAAAAAATGTGTTAGCTTGACTACTAAGAAGGAAAAAAACTTACAAAAAAAACTATTAACCCATTGAAAGAGAGAGAGAGAGAGAGAGAGAGAGAGAGAGAGAGAGAGAGAGAGAGAGAGAGAGAGAGAGAGAGAGAGAGAGAGAGAGAGAGAGAGAGCGAGCTATAGTTTATTTACACTGCTGAAACACACACACACTGCATAGCTTCCGAACAAGAGAAACAAAAAAGCATCACAAATAAACGCAACAAAACATCAACAAACACCCCACACACACACACACACACACACACACAGCAACATTAAACCGTGATTCAATAGTCAAAGGGAAGTCTAACACGCTAAGTTACATCATTCCGGGGCTAAGCAAGGACGAGTTACCGCGAGGAGCCGACTGTCTCTTGTTCCTGGGACGGGGACGAGAACCTAGCGACAGTGGGAGTCAAGGAGGGGAAGGGAATGGGGGGGAAAGGGAAGGGAATGGGGAGGAAGAGTGACGAGGATGGAAGACAAAGAAGACGAGGAGAAGGAAGAAGACGAGGAGGAGGGGGTGATGGGATACGTCGACGCATAGGGAAGAGGAGGAGGATGCGGGTGTGGACGCGACCACCAGCTCCTCCTCCTCCTCCTCCTCGTCCTCCTCCACCTCCTCCTCCTCCTCTGCAGCTGCCAGAGCGTCATTTCTTACGCTTATTTTCGCTTGCCCAGCCTCCTCCTCCTCCTCCTCCTCCTCCTCCTTCTCCTCCTCCTCCTCCTCCTTCTTCTTCTTCTTCTTCTTCTCTTCTTCCTCCTGCCTCTGACCTAACAACGCGCTCACCACCATCACCACGCGAAGAGAGAGAGAGAGAGAGAGAGAGAGAGAGAGAGAGAGAGAGAGAGAGAGAGAGAGAGAGAGAGAGAGAGAGAGAGAGAGAGAGAGAGAGAGAGAGAGAGAGAGAGAGAGTAATTTTCTTTCTGTCTTGAGTTCCTTGCGCCCATAATAAGGACCCGAGGAATGACGTGTGTGTGTGTGTGTGTGTGTGTGTGTATTCACTTGTTCAGCATTTACACACACACACACACACACACACACACACATCAAAATTTGTTCCATGTGTGTATCCGTGAAAGATGAATGGTTGTTGTGAGTGTGTCTGTCAGTGTGTGTGTGTGTGTGTGTGTGTGTGTGTGTCAGTGTGTGTGTGTGTGTGTGTGTGTGTGTGTGTGTGTGTGTGTGTGTGTGTGTGTGTGTGTGTGTGTTACCCTCTAGACAAACTTCCAGAACGGTTCTCGACCTGTCATGAACACACACACACACACACACACACACACACACACAGTCATCTTTTGTGGCGGCGGAATATCGTCTCCCCATCTGTGCCACATCACCACACCACCACACTACCTACCACACCCTCACCACCGCTCCACCCACCACACCACACCCTCTCCACCCAGACACAGTTCATGGGGGTGAGGTGGGGTGTGAGGTGCGGTGGTGGTGGTGGTGTGTGGTGGTGTGTGGTGTGGTGTTGAGGGAGGATGTGGCAACGCTGCAGTTTGATGGGGGCGGGACTGTGTGCCTTGCTAGTCTAGTGGTTGTTAAATTCACCACCACCATCACCACCACCATCATCATCATCATCATCATCATCATCATCATTATCACCACACTAAAGAAGCTTATCACCTTAAACTTTGCATCACTATCATCATCACCATCATCACTTTCATCACTATCATCATCACCACGTTGCACACACTAACTCATAACTTAGTACAATAACTACGCCATTTATCCAATTACTACTAGTTCAACCACGTAACACCAACACCCAAACCCTCCACCACATGCTCTTCATCCGTCACCACCACCACCACCACCACCACCGTCACCACCACCACCACCACCACCACCATCATCATCATCACCTATGTCTTCACCACTCAACACACAAATACACAAACAGCTTTCATAACCTATCCTGGCTGCAATAATAATCAATTTCACTACTAATTGCTAACTCGTTCACTAATTATCGGTTTCTAATTACCTTTGCTGACGAACTAACTACTGAAGAAACTATGTAATTAACTAGCTATTCAACTAACTAACCTAACCTAATCTAACATTAACCTAACTGTTCAACTAACTAACCTAACCTAGCTAACTACCTAACTATCAATGTAATTACCTAACTAACAAACCTAACCTAACTTGCTAACAATCTAATTAGCCAAACTATTTTTCCAGGTAACCAAAAATCTTACGTAACGATTTTCTTAGGTAACAATTTATCTAACAAACCATTTAAGTAACAAATTCACTTTCTAACACATTAACTACCTAACAGCCACACAAATTACCAATCAGCATCTAGCCTTCCCCTTTCCTAGCTATGGTAACGCTTCATTAACTAACAGGTGGCAGGCAGGCAGACAGACAGACAGGCAGACAGGCAGGTATGGAGACTTCAACATCTTCACAAAGGCAGCAGCAGCGAGGCGGAGGAAGAGAGGAGGGAGGCGGAGGGGAGGAGGAGGAGCGAGAGAGGAGGAGTGGAGAGGGGAAGGGTAGGAGACGAGAAGGAGAGACCAGAGAAGGGAGGGAGGGAAGGAGAAGAGAAGGGAGAGGAGACGGGAGGAAATTGTGAGAAGGAAGGGAGGGTAGGAGAGAAGAGAAGGGAGGGAGACGGGAAGGAGAGAGGAGGAGAGGGTAGAAGGAGAGAAGGGAAGGGAGGGAGGGTAGGGGAAAGGAGGAGAGAAGGTTCGCGGTCTGCCTTGGGTTGAGAGCTCAAGGCGTTTGCTTCTGCTTGAGTGACTGACTGACCACCACCACCACCACCACCACTACCACCACCACTACCACCACCACCACTACCACTACCACTACCACCACTACCACTACCACCACCACCACCACCACCGCCGCTGTCTTTGTCCTCTTCGGTAATAACTTGTTGAACGCGCGTCTCTGGTTCGCTATGACGCGCCTTTGTTTCGCTATACGAGTGAG
>JAPQNM010001807.1:77500-80000 GCA_029783475.1 Metacarcinus magister | reverse complement strand
ATTTATTTTTATCATTAATATTTATTTTTATCATTAATATTTATTTTTATCATTAATATTTATTTTTATCATTATATTTATTTTTATCATTAATATTTATTTTTATCATTAATATTTATTTTTATCATTAATATTTATTTTTATCATTAATATTTATTTTTATCATTAATATTTATTTTTATCATTAATATTTATTTTTATCATTAATATTTATTTTTATCATTAATATTTATTTTTATCATTATTATTTATTTTTATCATTAATATTTATTTTTATCATTAATATTTATTTTTATCATTAATATTTATTTTTATCATTAATATTTATTTTTATCATTAATATTATTTTTATCATTAATATTTATTTTTATCATTAATATTTATTTTTATCATTAATATTTATTTTTATCATTATTATTTATTTTTATCATTATTATTTATTTTTATCATTAATATTTATTTTTATCATTAATATTTATTTTTATCATTAATATTATTTTTATCATTAATATTTATTTTTATCATTAATATTTATTTTTATCATTATATTTATTTTTATCATTAATATTTATTTTTATCATTAATATTTATTTTTATCATTAATATATATTTTTATCATTAATATTTATTTTTATCATTAATATTTATTTTTATCATTAATATTTATTTTTATCATTAATATTTATTTTTATCATTATATTTATTTTTATCATTAATATTTATTTTTATCATTAATATTTATTTTTATCATTAATATTTATTTTTATCATTAATATTTATTTTTATCATTAATATTTATTTTTATCATTAATATATATTTTTATCATTAATATTTATTTTTATCATTAATATTTATTTTTATCATTATTATTTATTTTTATCATTAATATTTATTTTTATCATTAATATTTTTTTATGATTAATATTTATTTTTATGATTAATATTTATTTTTATGATTAATATATATTTTTATCATTAATATATATTTTTATCATTAATATATATTTTATCATTAATATTCATTTTATCATTAATATTTATTTTTATCATTAATATATATTTTTATCATTAATATATATTTTTATCATTAATATATATTTTTATCATTAATATTTATTTTTATCATTAATATATATTTTTATCATTAATATTTATTTTTATCATTAATATTTATTTTTATCATTAATATTTATTTTTATCATTAATATTTATTTTTATCATTAATATTTATTTTTATCATTAATATTTCTTTTTATCATTAATATTTATTTTTATCATTAATATTTCTTTTTATCATTATATTTCTTTTTATCATTAATATTTATTTTTATCATTAATATTTATTTTTATCATTAATATTTCTTTTTATCATTAATATTTATTTTTATCATTATATTTATTTTTATCATTAATATTTATTTTTATCATTAATATTTATTTTTATCATTAATATTTTTTTTATCATTAATATTTATTTTTATCATTATTATTTATTTTTATCATTAATATTTATTTTTATCATTAATATATATTTTTATCATTAATATATATTTTTATCATTAATATTTATTTTTATCATTAATATTTATTTTTATCATTAATATTTCTTTTTATCATTATTATTTATTTTTATCATTAATATTTATTTTTATCATTAATATTTTTTTTATCATTAATATTTATTTTTATCATTAATATTTATTTTTATCATTAATATTTATTTTTATCATTAATATTTATTTTTATCATTAATATATATTTTTATCATTAATATTTATTTTTATCATTAATATTTATTTTTATCATTAATATTTATTTTTATCATTAATATTTATTTTTATCATTAATATTTATTTTTATCATTAATATATATTTTTATCATTAATATATATTTTTATCATTAATATTTATTTTTATCATTAATATTTATTTTTATCATTAATATTTATTTTTATCATTAATATTTATTTTTATCATTAATATTTATTTTTATCATTAATATATATTTTTATCATTAATATATATTTTTATCATTAATATATATTTTTATCATTAATATTTATTTTTATCATTAATATTTATTTTTATCATTAATATTTATTTTTATCATTAATATTTATTTTTATCATTAATATTTATTTTTATCATTAATATTTCTTTTTATCATTAATATTTCTTTTAATCATTAATATTTCTTTTTATGATTAATATTTCTTTTTATCATTAATATTTCTTTTTTATCATTAATATTTCTTTTTATCATTATTATTTCTTTTTATCATTAATATTTCTTTTTATCATTAATATTTATTTTTATCATTAATATTTATTTTTATCATTAATATTTCTTTTTTATCATTATTATTTATTTTTATCATTAATATTTATTTTTATCATTAATATTTCTTTTTATCATTAATATTTCTTTTTATCATTAATATTTCTTTTTTATCATTATTATTTATTTTCATCATTAATATATATTTTTATCTTTAATAT
>JAPQNM010001807.1:57500-62500 GCA_029783475.1 Metacarcinus magister | reverse complement strand
TCCCTTATACTGTCTTACCTTATACTCAAAACAAGGTATACTCACTTTCCTTATATTCAGATAACTTATACTCAGACAACTTATACTGATTCACCCTTATATTCACTTCCCTTATACTGTCTTACCTTATACTCAAAACAAGGTATTCTCACTTTCCTTATATTCAGATAACTTATACTTCCTCCCTTATACTGTCTTACCTTATACTCAAAGCAAGGTATACTCACTTTCCTTATATTCAGATAACTTATACTCAAACACCTTATACTGATTCCCCTTCTATTCACTTCCCTTATACTCAAAAAAACTTATATTCTCATACTTTTTTCCCTTAACTTACATACCTTATACTTTCTCATCTTCCTTTCCTTTTTCCATCGCTATATTTTATTTTCCACTCATACTTCTTTACCTTATAGAGCTATGTCTCACTACCTCATACTCACTCACTTTCTCGTGTTTCTTGTCTCATAAAGCACTTCTCTCTCTCTCTCTCTCTCTCTCTCTCTCTCTCTCTCTCTCTCTCTCTCTCTCTCTCATTTTCTCACACTTAGTATTTCTTTGTTGCAATCGTAGAAAGAGAGAGAGAGAGAGAGAGAGAGAGAGAGAGAGAGAGAGAGAGAGAGAGAGAGAGAGAGAGAGAGAGAGAGAGAGAGAGAGAGGGGGGAAGGAGGGAGATAGAGGGAGAAACAGACAAAAACAGATGGAGAGACACACACACACACACACACACACACACACACACACACACACACACACACACACGTAATACCATCGTTGAGTGCAATAACTTTTACCAAGAAGCATTTTAATCCTAATGGAGCGAGAGAGAGCGAGAGAGAGAGAGAGAGAGAGAGAGAGAGAGAGAGAGAGAGAGAGAGAGAGAGAGAGAGAGAGAGTAGGGGAGAGAGAGAGAGAGTAGGGGAGGGTCGTCACGGGTCAAAGATACTGAAGGTGACCCAGACAGTCCACACACCTTTGGAAAACACCTGACATTTTGCATTCACCACAACCACCACCACACCACCACCACCACCACTACTACCACCACCACCACCATTACCATTACCTTGTTATTGGCACAGGTAATGGTCAGCAGGTATCCACGTAATGACAGTATACAGGTAATACAACTATGTAAAGATTGGTTTAATATTTCAATGTTTATGTATTAATAGATTTGTATGTTTATCTGGTATATTTATAGATTGATAACGACGATTACTGTCTCTCTCTCTCTCTCTCTCTCTCTCTCTCTCTCTCTCGCTATCTATCAATCTAAATATTCATCAAAGTCAATCAATCACTCAATCAGTCAAATCATTACTCAACCAGTCTCTCTCTCTCTCTCTCTCTCTCTCTCTCTCTCTCTCTCTCTCTCTCTCTCTCTCTCTCTCTCTCTCTCTCTCTCTGTCCAATGGTATATTTCAAGTGTTCTCCAAAATTAACTAAATTCTCTATAATCATCAAGTTTTCTTCTTTTTTTTTCCCCCTCAAGAATTTCCTTTGGCTTTATGTTCTACCAAGAAAAAATTTAACAGTTACTAATCGCTGGAAAACAAGCATCGAGTGTTGTAATGCATAGGAGATAATAATGTGTTGCTTGTGTTGTCAAAATGAGTAAATAAAACACACAACTTTTCCTTACATTACATACATATACATCCATCTAGGGGGCTCGAACCGGGATGTCAATAGGAGCAGGATAGTGACGTAACCACTAGACCATCTGGCTATATAACCTTGTGTAAATATAATACTGATGACTTTTTATATCTTATTATCAAACGTATCAATAAGAGGAAGTCAAATAATAAGACTAACAACACAGGCTGTTTTTCTTGAGTCTAATTGCCACCACAGCTTGTCAATCTACCCCGCCACGTGTAAGGTTAATAGCAGTGTGCGTGTGCGTGTGCGTGTGCGTGTGTGTGTGTGTGTGTGTGTGTGTGTGTGTGTGTCGCCCAATAACACAGTGAAGGAAATACTGCACGAAAAAGGCAACACAATAATTTCCCTCAGGCTCTATCACCACCCCCACCACCACCACATCAATTACCCACAGCAAGAAATGGATAAAGAAAGAAAAATAACACACAAATACCTGAACAAAGTATATTAATAACGAAACAAGGAATTGGTATTTAATTCTTCCCTTCAGCTCCTCCTCCTCTTCCTCCATTCATAAAAATTTTGAAATCATGGTTATGACTATGCGCTGGCTGGTACAGGAAATTCCCTTCAAACGTTTGGTGAAGGAGGAGGATGTGGTGAGGAGGAGAGCAATGTCCACCTGTACCCTGCAATTGCCTTCCTTTCAGGTGAGGGAGGGCAGGTGTGCGAGTATAGAGCTGCCAGGTACAGAGGAGGCATTGAAATTACACCCTTCACCATACTGTTGCTGGGCATGAAATTCACCTTTTACCTCATCCAAAGAGAAGTTTCATATTTTTCCCATTTTCCTGGTTATGCTATCATTCCTCCTTAGTTGGCGAGCGAGGCAATGTGGTGGTGGTGTTCATGCATCCGTACTTACCCGTGGGCGTGGCGGGGTCGGCGGCGTCTACGAGAAACAGCGGTGAACGTTGCAATTTGTGTTTTAGTTTCCAAAGTTGCACGGTTGCTCTGCTCTTTCTCTCCCTCTCCCCGGTCCTGGCTCCTCTTCTGCCAGGCCGGGATCAGTATTACTCCCAGGCTAGACTCAGCAGTCCTTAATGATCTGCTGACTGTTAAATTGGACCAGTTTTCCGTCAGGAGTTTAAATATTACAAGTTCGCTTAAGGCACAAGGTAGAACTGGCTGGGACGAAGCTGGCGGGATGACTAGCAACTCGGGAGGCCAAACATACCGCTTAAATTTGAGTGTTTAATCATAATTTCCTCCTTAACGCAAAGACTTCAACCTTTTTACTTTAGCAGGGATTGTCAAGCATGTATTGAGCTAGGTATTGAGCACATGAGCTAGGGAAGTAATGGTAATGCGAAGGGAGGAAGAGGGTATGAAGGAAGGAAGGTGAGTGCGTATGTGAGTGTGCTAAAGTCTCGCTCGTCTATACTTCGTCCGAATCTACTGACTGTCTCTGTCTTCCTCCACATACTTCACACATGCACCGTCTACACATACATACATACATACACACGTCAACCTACACATAGACTCTTTTATATTAGTCTTAATTAATCTAATATAGCAAATCATTTCTGAGACGTAAAGGCAGAGAGTGAGTTAAAATTAGTCTCTTTCCGCTTTCGTTCGCTATGATGTGTCCATGACGTCATGACTCCACCTCCTCCTCTTCCTCTTCCTCCTCCTCCTCTTACCACCTACTCCTTCACGCAACACAGAACCATATAGAGAATTCAAATAAACCAACAATATTACCGAGAGAAAAACAAAACTGGATGCCATAGAAAACGGATCTTAACAACTTCATCAAACTGAACTAAGTCAACGGTTCTCTATAGGTATGGCATAACAATAGTACCTTCCTCCTCCTCTTCCTCTTCCTCTTCCTCCTCCTCCTCCTTCTCGCTTGAATTACCGGATAAATGAATAAAAAAGGACAGGTGTTTCGGATATGTCAACTGGAGGAAGGAGGGAGGAAGGAAGGGAGGGAGGGAGGGAACAGGATGGAGAGAAGCAAAAACGAAAGAGGGAGAGAGGGAGAGAGGGAGAGAAGGTGAGCAAGGAGGGAGATATACAGTTAGATGGAGCATAAGACATTCTGGCTGCCCTTAACTCTCTCTCTCTCTCTCTCTCTCTCTCTCTCTCTTCTTAATTCACACACACACACACACACATAATTACGATATCAATAACAACAACAATACTACTACTACTACTACTACTAATAATAATAATAATAGTAATAATAATAGATACACACACAGATTTAGGTGTTGATTGGTTAGCAGACCAGACCAGGCAGGTAAGAGGCAGGTAATAAGGTAACAGCAGGTAGCCAGTAGGTAACAGTACATAGGTGAGGTGAGGGGGGAAAAAACTGGTAGAAAGTAACAGAAGCAGGTAAGTTGTTAAATAATGAATGTAAGGAACACCAGTCTCTCTCTCTCTCTCTCTCTCTCTCTCTCTCTCTCTCTCTCTCTCTCTCTCTCTCTCTCTCTCTCTCTCTCTCTCTCTCTCTCTCGTTTCCTGTGTAGTTTTTTTTGGGCTCGTTTAGAAATAATAATGAATTGGTGTATTAACTATTTTTTTTTTCATTTCTAGTTTTCATCTTTTTATTTTTCTTGTTTTTCTTCTTCCTTCTTCTACTTCTTCTTCGTTGCATTCTTTATCTCCTTCTTCTACTTTTTCTGTATTGGATTATCAACTTTTTATTTATTTTCCTCTTTGATCCATTTTTCTTTTTCATATTTTCTGTATCATTGACTCTTTTACTTCTTCCTTCATTCTTATTACTCTTTACTATTAATGTTTCCTCCTCCTTCATTTACTCCTTCCTTCTTAATATTACTCCATTCTTACTGCTCTTCGTTTATCACCTGATTCATTTATTCCTTCCTTCTTATTAGTTATTATTTATTCATTTTCCTTCACTCCCTCCTTCACTCCTTCACTCCTTTGCATTCCTGGGTACGAAGGATCAGTGTGGGTTGATTACTTCCACCTGTCTCTATCTGTCCTTCTCTGTCTCTCTCTCTCTCTCTCTCTCTCTCTCTCTCTCTCTCTCTCTCTCTCTCTCTCTCTCTCTCTCTCTCTCTCTCTCTTATGTACCCAAAGTTTCTTCATACCTAAAAATCATCATCTCTCTCTCTCTCTCCCTCGGGCTTTGTCACCACCACCACCACCACACCACCACCACCACTACCACTATTACTACTACAACCACCACCACCACCACCGCCGCCGCCACCACCACCACCACCATCACCATCACCAGAGGGACAAGGAGTGGTTGAGACAAAAACTAACCTTCACCAGACATTCTCTCCTCCTCCTCCTCCTCCTCCTCCTCCTCCTCCCTCTCCTCTTTCTGTATC
>JAPQNM010001807.1:30000-47500 GCA_029783475.1 Metacarcinus magister | reverse complement strand
CCACCACCCTCCCCCTCCCTCTTACCTCCACTCGGTCATTCCCCCCAAACCCCCACAAGTGACCAGTTCGTGACCTTACTGACCCTACTGTGACCTGACCTCAGCTGCGTAGGTCAGGTCAAGTTAAGCCGTCCATTGTTTACTCAGGAGGAAGAGGCGGCGGCATATGGAGGAAAATTGAGAGTAAAATGGGAGAAAGTTTCGCTATAGCAACAACAACAACAATAATAATAATAATAATAATAATAATAATAATAATAATACTTATAAATTACTTAAATAATCACACAACACGATCACCTTTCCTTCCTAATGCTTCAAGAGTAATATAAACATAATGTCACAAATTCGTTTACCAATACAAGGAATAACAATCATAACACATTGCATTTTTCACCTTATTTTAGGACTCAAGAATGGACTGACCTCCTATACGGCATCTCCTTGACCTCCCCTGCTTGGTGTGACCTCTAACACCATCTATCTAGCAGGGTAAAGCAGGGAATTAGATGAGTATAGCACAATGCCAACACTCGTTCACCCGCCATTATTAACACATGTCCGCGCAGACAATAGTGAATGTCATTATCCTTATTATATTATTATCTTTTATCTATATCTTTTTGTTGCTCTAAGTAGATTATTTTGTTTTTTTTATATTTGATTCAATTCATGATTACGCTGGTTACCATTTATTTATATGTTTATCTTATGGTAGACTTTATCTTGAAATGTAGATAAGTTGGTGTAATAATAGTATATACAAAAAGGATATGTAGTGAAGGAGTAACAAGAAGTGATTAATGAAAGAGGAAAATTTGTACATATAAAACGTTTCTAACAAGTGTAGGAAAACAAATACTTGATAAACGCTTCAATTAATGTTGTTTGTATTGAAAGACGAAACTTCCTTCCCATTTGTTTCTATATAGCATTCCTTCTTTACTTCTTCAGAGAGAGAGAGAGAGAGAGAGAGAGAGAGAGAGAGAGAGAGAGAGAGAGAGAGAGAGAGAGAGAGAGAGAGAGAGAGAGAGAGAGAGAGAGAGAGAGAGAGAGAGAGAGACTGGGAGAGAGATCAGACCAGTTTCTATTTTCCGGCCTAAAGCGAAAAAAAAGAAAGAAAAGATGAGGCTTCTTTGATACATTCTGATCGCAGGGAAAAAAAATAATAGTACTAGTTCTGGTTAAGTCAAGTTTTTGTGTGCAAGGCCTGAGCGAGGCTTAAGTCTATCATGGGAACTAAGTGGAGATATTCAATTTTTTGTTTTATAGCTCTTAAACAGTGCGTAAGGCTTTGAGGTGTATAGCTGTACATCTCTCTCTCTCTCTCTCTCTCCAGAATTACACGAGAAGCTAATCCTGAAATAAAAATAAGAGCAAACCACATTCCTAAAACAAACACACACACACACACACACACACCAGTCCAGAAAACAAAACAAAAACACAGAATATTCTTAAGTGACCATTCTCAAACCTAACTATATAATCTTTGATAATACCCGAGATTGACAAGACCACACACACACACACACACACATACCTGAAGTTAACAGCTACATACAACAATTTCCAAGGAGTACATGACCCCCACACTCTAGGCTCTTACAAGTTAAGTTGGGTTGGGTTAGATTAGGTTAGGTTAGGTCAGGTTAGGTTAGGTTAGGTTAGGTTAGGTTAGGCAAGGAACACATTAGAGAAAACAATTAAAACCAAACTAGGATCTCCATCATAATACTCAGGACACTTGAAGAGGAACAGACTTAAAATAGATGAGGACAATAACCTTCGTCTTACAGCTAACCACATAAAGAGGAGAAAGCTATATACACTCAGTTTTTACAGGACGAGGAGGAGGAGGAGGTGGTGGCTGGGTTATACATCTTATTTATATTACTTTCCCCTATAAATAATGAGCTTGGGGTCCGGACAAAACCCACTTATATTTTTTCTGAAGATACATAATTTAAGTAGTTTATTTTATAACATATATGAATTAATTTACTGAAATAATCATGAAAAATATTATAACACACCCAGTTTGTTCTACACCCCCATGAGCTTACTCCCTTATTATGGTGAGCTGGTAGGCACTAATATGCACGCCCTCAAAGGACTAAAAGGAGGGAAGGAGTGGGTATGATAATGTAACGTTGTCTCTATTTGTAGCACTTCTTCATGGTAACTGTACACACGTATATATGAAGAAGTAAAAGGTGATTGTTCTGGTTCCTGTTACATTATATGGTTACATTACTCTAGTTGTGTACAAAAAATAAATAAATAAAAAAATAAAATAATGATTGAAATTACACAAAGGAGAAGAGTTGAAGTGCTAATTTCTACTTGGCTATACTTTACCCTTACCTAAATACTCAACAAACTAATCAATGAAGCATCAATATTTCACACTAACCATTGATGATGATAACAAAAAAAGTAATAATAACAATAATAATAAAAAGAACCAGGACATGCATAAATAACTATACAATGACACTCCCAGTTAACTCCTATGAATATAAGTTTTTTTTTGTCCCAGCGGCCAGAGTAATACGATAACAATATGGTGAAAAGAAGCTAGTTGAGAATAAGAAAAGAAATTGTGACATCAAGAGAGAGAGAGAGAGAGAGAGAGAGAGAGAGAGAGAGAGAGAGAGAGAGAGAGAGAGAGAGAGAATATACTATCCATCTATCTATACCTTACTACCTCTTTCCAATACGTAGTGATATAAAGCATACCCTCCTTCTCCTCGGACACATTCCTCGAGTTAGTTCAAGGAGAGAGTAGCTATCATCACACTTTGACTACGTAACAACTCTCCTCTCCTCCCCTTCTTGCCTCAACCTATTTGACCTGCTCGTCCTCTCTCTCTCCTCTTGATGGGAAGATGACGACAAAGAGATACAAAGAGATACCCAATTACTGTCCTGTCTTACCCTTGCATCACACTCCCTCTCTCTCTCCCTCCTTAAACTGTCTCCTTACTCCTGCTATACGTCTCTCTCTCACATAGTTCTTTTTTATATATATTTTTTAGTTAATGCGTAAAAAAAGTAAGAATGTTTAAGGTGACTATTCTGCTCTCTAATGTCCTTCTTATTAATTATGTTTTTAAGTAATTTTATTTTATTATTTACTATTTTTTGTATAGGGTGAATTATGACACACACACAGAGAATGGTAGGATTGCTGGCCTTCTACTCCACTCTACTACTACTACTACTACATCACATGCCTATTTTCTACCCAGTGAACAAGAGCTACAGTGTAAAAGAAGACAACCTCAAATTGGCAAGGATTCGAGCCTTGGACCAGTGTTGTGAGGCAAGCACCCAAACCACTCCACCACCGTGCTGCTCTCCCTCACTCATACTATATACTATTGACATCTAAACACTCACATTTTGTTCTATCAGTACATTGGATCACTATCTCATTTGTTTTGTTAGTAAGTATTCATGAAACACTTCCATGCAAGACTTGACTCATTACTACTCTATCAATTTAATCCTTAACTTCACTATTACCTAACTCTTCTACAAACTATCATCTTCCACCTTTATGGAAACTACTATATTGTTTTCTTGATAAATTTTCTAATAATCACATTTTCCTCACGGTGGTGTATCTGCATTCAATCAAAAAACCTCAAATTGATGATTTATTAAATGTCAATATATGTAAAGTTGGGCAACATCTCTGGAGTCAATATAACAACAACTCCAATGTAGTGAGAGTTGTGAATTGTGAGAAACATTTGCATCAGTGACACTAAACAGCTGAGCACAACAACTTGGATCAATCATATTTAATACAAGACAGATGGTTAAAAATGGTTACTCACTGCAGCAAAAATACAGCCATTTGTAGCTTTCCATGTGCACTGAGTCCTTAAGTCACATTTATTGTGTGTCCTAAGGCAGGTCTGCAGGCACTGCTGGCCCATCACTCAGAAAGTCTGCTGAAAACACTATCAAAACAATAATGTCAGTCAAGGACTCACTCCTTGTATTACACACAAGGTGGAAAATTTGAGAACAGTACATACATACTTTATAAAACTCCTACTTTACTAACACTGAATACATTAGTTATTGCAACAGTGTATCAGGAACAAGCACAAGACAAGATGGACAAAATATATCTCCATCCTGTTCCTTCGCAGACCTGCACACCAAGCCAAACCGTCCTGCCTATCACTCACTCCACCAGCTGGCTTATCAGCCTGACTCAGGGTGGCTGAGTGCTGAGTGCCTGGCAGGAACAACATCTGACTCAGGCTTTCTTCTGACAGGCAAGTCCTTTGAAACAGGACTTGCCTGTCTATGACATACCAACAAACTGAACATATATAATGGTATGAGAAAAAATTATACTTGAAATATTCAAGAAAAATACTACAGCACTTAAGCTGCTAAAGTTGTGTGTGTGTGTGTGTGTGTGTGTGTGTGTGTGTGTGTGTGTGTGTGTGTGTGTGTGTGTGTGTGTGTGCATGTGTGTGTGCATGTGTGTGTTGGCAACCTTCCCTCTGTAAGTCGTGGTCAACCCTCCTGAAGACCCACTGGTGTTTGTACTGTTTCTTGGCTGCTGTGAGATGCACTTCCTCTGAGGGTCAGGAATTAAGTAACAGTTATGTAAGGAAGCTGACTAAATATTAGACAGCACATTCATGGGGTGATATGCAAGCTTGCCTTCACTTTAATTCATTACCTCAAACAGAGATCCAATACTTTCATGGCAGATCATTTCATATTCAAAACAATGATCGTGGGTCAAGGTCACTGTTTTCTTCATCACTGTCTGTCACTGAGAAAGGGTGAAAGGTGCGGTCTCTTTGTTTTCTCTTCACTGGCACCACCACCACCACCACCTCCACCACTCTTGGCTACTGGGAGGGAGGTGGAAGGTGTGGAGAGGAGGTCAACCCAAGTAATTGTACAGTACATGAGAGGATATGGTACTTTGCCTAGTTTCTCCTGACTACCACTTCATTTTTGGTATGTGGTCCTGGCGTCACCTGGCCCAAGGGAAGTGATATGAGGTACACCTGCGTCTAACCTGCAGTAATGTGTTGAACAAGTCACATGTAAGAGTCACGTCACATTCTTGAGTACCCCGCCAGAGTACCAAGTCAAGGTAGCAGTACATGTTACACTTGGAATAGTATAGTACATTGTTAAGTTATTCATTCCAAAAGTATAGACGACATAATAATGATTTGAATACATCTTTTTAAGTGTAAAGTAAAATATTGAGTTCATAAAAATTTTTCTAAGCGTAAAACATCACCATTTCTTTTTAAGTTAATCACCGTAGGTTGCGTGGATTTATTATGGCAGAAAACATTATAATACTCCCTCGTTATTTCATAGGAGGGAGTGAATGGTCTTTGCAGCCGGGCCTTAGCAGGGGACAAGGACTGACAACCTGCTGTTAATATCCCAGGCTGGCAATAAAACTTTAACCTCATCCTTCATTAAGAGTGGGGGAAAAACAAGTCCAATTCTGTACCTTTGGACCACTGCTCACATTCTACCAAGGAGTAATAACCTTAACATCATAAATATCCTGAAGGTAGATATCTTCATTCAGTTTGGTTGAATGGGTCACCAACTTGTCCTGGGTTGGGAGGACAAAATGCACTTGGCCACCCCAGGATCCCCTTCTATCTATCCTACACTGAGAATTAAACATCAGACTGACTAGGGTTGGACCACTGCATGATCTATTCCTCTCCTACGTTGGAAATAAACCACCACACTGACTAGGGTTGCACCACAGAATGACACACTACTTCAGTTCTACAGCGAGAATAGAATAAAAACATCACACAGCTACTACTACGTGTGCTATTGTTCAATAACTCCGTACCTACTCCTGTACTACACTACGGATAAAATACTCTCATTAACAGATAATTTTCAATCATCTAACCTTGATAAAAGTATAATTTCTCACCCTTACTTGGTACCACAGCCTTCCCCTTGCCTTCACACCTCCACTAGACGGCTACAAGGGTAAACAAACCCCAGCTTGGCACCTACAGTTTCCCTTCCACTCACATCCTTAACTGTAAATAAAATCTCAGATCCTGACTCATTACCCTGACTCACCTCACCCAACACTCCCATCCATTAAGCGTCTCTGCATCACTTCCTGTCCTGATCCCAAGCTGAGGATATACAAGCCTTCACCAGGGCACATCAGGGCACCTCTCCACAGCCTGACACTCCTCACCAGTACTGGAAATAACAAGGAAAGCCTCAAGCACACCTAGTCACTCACCTAACAACTCCTCTTCTTCCCTGGTGCCACATCCCTTCCCTACATCACTTTGAGCACAGTTACCACCCACTCAACACCCTCTATCTCTCTCCTGCACTGGGAACAAGAGCCTAGGAAGGTGCTACACGCTGCCACACCACCTCGGTCACCTAACACCCACCACAGTACCCTCACTACTCCACTACTCTGGGGGGAAAAGCAGAAGTGTCTCCGGGGGATCAGCCGGCAGAGTTGAGGACTTCTGAGGGGACAAGTTGCCTCGCCAGCCAGTCGAGTCCCTGGTGGAGGCCGGTGCCAGACTGTGCGTCGCATGGCTGGATGTGCCATGACCGCCCTAAACAGAGCTTGTGTAGACCCAGGCTGTCGGTGAGCGCTGGCATTCCAAGGGCATGTTCAGAGTTCTGGGGGGGGATGTGAGGTTTCAGTGATGATGATGATGTTGATATGATGATGATGGTGAGGTGTGTGATGGTGTTAATTGTGTGGGTGAGGTGTGGTGAAGGTTACATAGTTCTAAAGGAAGGTTGTTACAGTTCATACAATGTGTTAATGTAATATAAGGCTTGTAAAGAAATACATGAAATTTATCCGTTACAAAATACACAATAAAATAAAACAAAACACACACACACACACACACACACACACACACTCACCTCCTTGTTAGCAAAGATGAGTAGTGATGCGTCCTTGAGTTCCCTCTCGGTCATGAGTTTGGTGAGTTCGGTTTGAGCCTCGGGCAGCCGCTCCACATCAGTTGCATCCACCACAAAGATCACGGCCTGTGTGTTGAAGTAGTAGTGGCGCCACAGTGGACGCAGCTTCAACTGACCCCCAACATCCCACACCGTGAACTGCAGGGTCAAGGGAAGGTTTAGTGTCTCAGGAAGAAGGGACAAGACCAAACCTAACCTAACCTCACCTTACCTTCTCTTCCCTTAAAAATACTAAGAATGGATGGATTAGTGAGTGAATTAATACAAATAAAATAAGCGCCAGGAAGGGATGCATTAATAATAATAATAATAATAATAATGATAAACGGTATATTAATAAAAGATGTGCAGCCATCAGGAGAGAGACAGAGAGAAACACACACACACACACACACATAGGATAGGCCATAGAATAAAAAAAACACAAGAAAAAACCACAACACAAACCAATAAAATACAATAAATAACATAATCACACACACAAAAATAGACATCCATCTGAAAATACTGAAAATATTGAAGAACACAAACAGAACTTTTCCTAAGCCTCCCTCCACCCACCTTAAAGTTCTTATACTCTATAGTCTCCACGTTGAAGCCAATGGTGGGGATGGTGGAGACAAACTCATCCTGCTTCAGTTTAAACAGGATGGAGGTCTTGCCGGCACCATCCAGCCCCAAGGTCACCACACGCATCTCAATCCTCGCCCCAATGTGGATGCGGTTGTCCTGGTGATGCATGAGGAAGAATGAGGTTAAGGTGGAAGGAGAATGTGACAGGAAGACCATTAATAAAACAGGAGAACAAGAATACATAAGAAAGAGATGGATAGAAGAGGAATAAGATAAGTGAAAAATGGAAAAACATAAGTGTATAGCATTTCTCTCACCTTAGTAAACGTGATAGGAATGGCCGGGTCAGGTGCGAGGGCCAACAGCTGGGCCAGTTGTTGTTCCTGTGAGGTGACGTGGGCCATGCGTGCCGACAGGTCCCTGAAGGCCATGATAAGCCGGCCATCATCATGCTGGGCCGCCCTCTCTCCGTCCACCACCACAGCCACCATCTGTTATTGTTGTTATTATTGTTGGTTGTATTGTAATTGTTGTTGTCAGTAGTATTGTAATTGTTAACGACACACACACACACACACACCTGGGACAGCAGTGTAGCCAGATCCTCCTGTTGCTGCCGGATAGAACACAGCCTCTCCCTGACGTGTGCATCCAGCGCTGTCATGGCCTGACTCTCCTGGCGGTTGAGTTGTTCCCGGAGCTGGTCAAAGTACTGGCTCACCCGCACCCTGGCCTCCTCCGCCGTGCCCCTCCCGTCACCGTCTGAGGGGGAGTTGTCACCTGGTCCACCCTCAAGCTGCCTGGCCACACCCTCTGTTGTAGGGAAGGGAGTGAGGGTTGTAGATGCAAGGAAGTGTAAGGAATGAAGTAAATAAATAAATAAGTAAGTAATTAAGTATGTAAATAAGTGTAAATATAAGTGTTAATGAGCTGACGAGGATTTCTTTTGGCATTTATTTATACAAAGTGATTTTTTATATATCTTTTTTAAATATTCGCTTTCTGTTTTATATGTTTTTCAATGAGTTTATGATTGTGTTCTGATGTGCTTGATTAAGGTGGTTACTGTTTTGATGTTTGTCTTTTAGGAAGGTTACATATAAACATTCTATTTGTTGTCTGATTATGTTGAATATTTACTGATTTGCTTTCTTTATTTAGCTGAGTGAGTCCAAATTCAGTGTGTGTGTGTGTGTGTGTGTGAGTCTTACCCAGCTTGTGTGCAGAGTCAGTCAATTCCTGCGCCACCCTCTTGATGTGCTGGAGTGCTGCGCTGATAGTGGTTCGGATCCTCTCTGCTTCCTGCTCCAACAACATATGCTGCAACACAACACAACACAACACTTTCATTACTACTCAAACACACACTACTTTTACCAACTCATTTTATTCTGTGATGGGTGTGAAGTGAACCAGCTTATGCTATCTGATCCTGCCGTGCTGTGATGTCCGGCCCCACTGCTTGCCTTGTCACACACACACAGGGGATAAGGTGGTAGTATTATTGCTACCCTCCCCCCCCGCACCACAGGAATAAATAAAATAAACAAAGAATATAAGTATGGGAATCTATCTATACACCTGGCTTATAAAGGACAGTAGCTGAGATGAGGGAACAATACTCTCCCTTTCTCCCTCTCGCTGCATCACTTTTGGTCGTCTTTTACCACTTAAAACTAATATGGTTGTATAGTATTCTTGCAGTTCCCATAACACGATACAAATCATAACAATAATAATAAATAAATAAAAGAATAAAAACTAGTACCGTCAACACCCCAAGCTAGCCTCCGCCCTCCCCCTCCGCCTCACCTTGTGCTTGGTGTGTTTGTAGTCCTTGCAGATGAAGCACATGAGAGGAGCTGCCTGACACTCCTCCTCCAGACACACAAACTCAACCGGATGGAAGGAATGGTCGACACACCTCGGCTTCTCTCGGGGCTTCTCTGCACACACACACACACACACACACACAAGGGGGAGGAAAGGTTACTTCTCATACAAGGCAATGCTATAATGGGGGAGTGTAATGCTGGGGGATTTAGTATATAAGTAAATGTTCCAGTACCAGGTCTAGTCACATCTTGCAGTACCTGGAGGGTGTGATGGAAGGGTTTGCAGTCAATCTGGTGACCCTTCATTGATTAGTACTCAGTCATTGCTTCTCTATCTATGAATAAGAATAATGATACAAAATATACATAATAAGGATAGACAATGATGATAAATATGCATAATAAGGAGAGAACATGATAAGAAAATATGCATAATAATGACAAACAATGACACTTAATATACATAAGGATAAACAATGATACTTAATATACGTAATAAGGACACCCACTTCACCCACCTGAGAGAGGGATGCGCTTGTGTTTGTGAAGAGTGCGTGTGGCGTGGGTGCGTTCGGAACACTCGAGACATAGGTGTGAGGCGCAGACGGTGCAGTACAGAACAGCTAGGTGATCCTCGTCCTCATCACAGGATATGCCAAGCTGGACGGAACAATGACGGATATATAGACTTACTATTATCATCATTATCATTATTATTATTATTGTTTTTTACTGGTACCACTCTTATCATTACAGTCACCTTACCAACCTGACTGACACACACAAAAGGACTGTCAAGCTACCTTACTAACTACAAAATAAATAAATAAATAAATAAATAAATAAAAAAGATTTAAACCCCCATAGATCCTGCCATACATCCAACCTAAAAAGACATACACCCAATACACTCAATAAAATATAATAATTCATCCCTGAGTGCGTCCTTTGGCTTGTTACTCACCTCCCTCTGCTTGATGAGTACCTCCGGCAGCAGTGCAGAGTTGGAGCGAGAGAGTGACAGTCTTTCCAGCAGCTCGAGGAGGGCAAAGTTCTTCTTGAGGCCCCACACTCCTGACGCACCTGCAGGAGTGTGTGCTAAGGTGTGTTTCAAGATCATCACTTATTTCACCATCACAAAACATACTTGAGGATAGGAATAATTTCTTAATAAGGTGAAAAAAACCCAACTTATTTCCGATGCTTAACTAAATAGACAGCCTTGGTAAACCTTAACTCACTTATGGGTGTGGGCTGTCTGTCGAAGGGGCAGTGTATGTTGTTGTCGTGTGTGGGGAGACGCAGCAGACAGGCATGGCAGAGGGTGTGGCCGCAGAACAGGAGGCGCGGCACCTTATCCCCTCCCAGGCTGAACCCATCTTCACACACGCGGCACTCAAGCTACACACACATACATGGGAAGTATTGTATATACATATCATTATAAACCTCCATATATATGCTACAAAACAGTCATATTTCTAGTGTATATGTATGTTTCTTCACACTTTAAAATCATTCAAAATTCAGTACAATGTTTCCTCATAAATACATACAATACATACAATACTTGGGTCTATGCATGTGTTAGGAAATGGCTAAACAATAGTTCAGAATATTTATCCTTGAGATCATGAGAGGCTGTAAGTTGGGCGGTGTCAGTAAGGAGTAAGAACCTGTGTGTTTAGCAGGCTGGGAAGGTGTTTCTCTCTTCATATCTATAATATTTAATCAAAAAGTAATGCCAAGAAAAACTAAAAACAAAAACAAAAATTCAGGTGTGTAGCGTCTCCACTTACACCAAAATTACTGTAAAAAAAACAACAAAATAACTTACAAATTACAAATGTTTACACTGAGCACTTGGTTTACATAGGTTGGGTGGGATAAGTTAGATAGGTTAAGGTTATATTAGGTAATGTTAAGGCTAGTTAGATTAAGTTAAGTATGGTTAGGTAGGCTAAGTTAGGTTAAGGTTAAGGTTAGTTTGGTAAGGTCAAGCTAGCTAAGTTAAGGTTAGTTAGGTTAAGTTAGGTAAGATTTGGTAGGCTAAGTAAGGCTACGTAGGAAAAGTTAGGTACGGTTAGGTTAGTAAGATTAAGTTAGGGCAAGGTAAGATTTATGAAGCAAAAACAACAAAACAATAAATACATAACAAATGAGTCTTATAACCTTCACAGTAACCTTTGATAACCACCAATTATACCCTGTCTAACCCATAACACAACCACACCTAAAACCTATTAAATGACCTTGAACGAAAAAATAACTACGAAATAAACATCAAAACAACGTCACACCACACACACACACACACACACACATCAACACACCTTAACACACACACACCATTACATTTACACATACTTACATTATTCCCACATTTACTGGCCGTTATTTGAGGCGTGTTAAAGGTGTGGAAGGACTGGGATCTAGCCAAAGCAGCAGACATTAGGGCCTCCTCTGCCATTTTACTCGTCGCCTCTCCACTGCCTCTTCCTTCTTCTCTTGTTTCTAGTGATGTGTCGTTCGTGAACGACCCGGCTCCAGATGAACGATAAGAGCCGGATCTGGTCTAACCCATCTCTATTCCTCGCATTTACCTCAAGTCAAGTGTGCCTGTCCTAGCCTTTACTAGTAGCCTGCTGCCCCAATCTCCTACATGCCAGAATATGTGGAACTACTTAAAAAAAAAAAGTATTTGAGAGCCGAAAGAGCCGTTTGGGAGCCATTTTCAACCATGGTAAATAGCTGCTGTGCTACAAATGTCACACCAGATATGTTGGAGGTTATGGGGAGGCATTTTTGTAAGCAAACCTACCCAACCTATCCTACTACCACTTACTCCTACAAACACTCACACTTTCCATGCACAATGCCACACTTACCTAGTGATTGCTTACCTAGTGATAACAAAAGAGGCAAGGGAGCCTAGGGCTCGTAAGAGGTGCCTCTTCTCGTTACATTTTGAACGTGCCGGTCGAAACGGTTATGTAATTCACTGTACAGTCTGCTGCTGGTCTCTCTCGAGACAGCCGGCCGTCCCCCTATGGAAAGAGAGAGCTATGTGTATGTGTATGTGTGTGTGTGTGTGTGTGTGTGTGTGTGTGTGTGTGTGTGTGTGTGAAACATTACTCTAAGACAACCGTGGAAAGTCAGACGTGTTGATTTTATATTTATTTTATATATATTTTTAGTTATGCATTAAATTCCTTTTGCATTAAACATAATTTCTTTTATGGTTAGTCTGTTAGTCTGTTAGTCTGTTAGTCAGTAAACCAAGTTGAATATTGTAATACCCAAAAGTTTATCTGTTCAGGAATCAAATAACCAAACTAATAACAAAAAAATGATTATTGAAATGCTATAATGATTCTTACATATGATATTGTAGAATATTACGTAATTATTGTTCTACGACAGATTCAAACACACAAATGAACATAATATTGCATAACAATTGCCCTAATAATTGTAACACACAGGAAAACGATGAATAATGCATAATTTGTTTTAAAATAATCGCAACACAAAATAATAGCGTCTGATATTTTGGAACTTTGCAGCTGCGCACTGCACTGCGCAGTACAAGCGCAATACTCACCCTTTTCGGAGTTGAAGACGACCAGGACCAACGTGGCGTGACTACGGCCTTCCCTTCCGCTTCTAAAAGTATAGTTTATCTTGAAGTGTCAGTGTTGAGCTTGATGGAGTGACTACAGTAAACTTCTGGCCTGCTTTAAGATAAGTTTCAGTAATGGTAGTGGTGTGTGGAAGTAATTATGAGAGTCTAACATTACCTCCTGTCGGCGGTGCATGAAGGTGATGGAGGCATGGAGATGCAGCCTCGCACCGCCACCCTCTCACCCACTCCATAGAAGTTAAGGTTTTATTTACTGTTTAATTAGGATTATGCATATTTTTTTTGTATAAGTATGGTGTAATTATGTTCTATCTACATGTGTGATGCTTAAATATGTGCGAATTGTTGAAGAAAGTTTGGAAAAAGTGTTTAGCGGTGAATGATGGTGTTAGGCCGCTGAGGCGGTGATTTGGTGCCGCGGTGAGGGTACCCATTTTGATTCCTTAGGGGCTGATATCACAGTCGCTTCGTATTCTTCTGATCGTTACCAATGAGCAGCGATCTCCACCACCATCAACAAATCCGATTTCACAGTCGTCTTTCGCGGTGTTGTTTGTTTGAAACCATACCAGAGATTGGAACCTTTGATAACGCAGGCTTGGGAGCTGGGGGGCCTCCCCAACGGAGCTTAGCAAATAACACAAATTCTTATCCCCATTTAGTTATATTTTTTCCTGTTAAATATGTGAACAATTATTTAACAATACAACATGTTGTTGGGGTATAATGATAATATGAATTTTTTTAGAAGAATTTGGATGGCGGCGTGAACGCATCAGTCAGTCAACGAGGGAGAGAAAAAGATTCATTTTCGTAAAACAGTATCTTCTTATTTTCAAGACAAAACTATATTATTCTGATGGATTTCGATGTGTTTTGAATTAATATGATAACCGTTTTTCGGCAAAATGATCAAACGAAAAATAAATCAAACCTAATCTAACCTAACGTCCTAACCGCGGGACGTCGCCCGCTGGACCCCATAATCATTTAAATTTTAATATTACGGTTATTTCTTAATTTGCTTACCTAGTTCAACTATTTAAATACTCAGAAAGATGAAAGATTTACACGATGAAATAGGTAAGGATGTCTGGAGGATGCTATTTACTGAAATACTGAACAACCTTCAAGGTAGTAAATAAGAATACAATTCTTATAGGTAAAATTTTACATCTTCACCATAATGGCGTTTGATTACATCTGCGTCTTGCCTCTGCTCCTCGTCAAATTCCCTAATTTTGGTCATAGAGAACATTTGATAGCTTCTATATTAATGTAACCTAACCTAACCTAACCTAACCAAACCTTAACCTACATTGCCAAATAACAAAACCTTGTTTAAACCAAACTAAACTTTATTTTTCGAAGAGAAGGTCTCACAGAAAACATTGAATATCTCACTAACTAAGAATTTGCGACGGAAATGTAATTGAGAAAACCTTCTCAAAATGCATCCGGTAATGCAAACATATCACCCTGAATTCTCTAGAGCATTATGGTGAAGATGTAAAATAATACCTTATAGCTTTTCCCGGTATTATTATTGGTCCTTTTAGTTCCATTTCTTATCAAAGACCTTTACATACCTATAAAGTAGAGGAGAATAGGTTAGGTTAAGAAGTAGAGGAGAATAGGTTAGGTTATTAATTAGAGGAGAATAGGTTAGGTTAAGTTAGGAGTGTGTTTTGGGTTAAAATTTTAGCACAACTCAGATATAATATTATATATATTTCCCTAATCAAACTAGTACACTCAAGTAAAGTTAGGAAAGTAAAGAAACAAATGAATTATATCCACTATATGTGGATCTGTCTGTCTGTGTGTGTTTCTCCTACTATATGTTGATCTGTCTGTCTGTGTCTGTTTCTCCTACTATATGTGGATCTGTCTGTCTGTGTGTCTGTTTCTCTTACTATATGTGGATCTGTCTGTCTGTCTGTGTGTGTGTCTGTTTCTCCTACTATATGTGGGTCTGTCTGTCTGTCTGTGTCTGTTTCTCCTACTATATGTGGGTCTGTCTGTCTGTGTGTCTGTTTCTCTTACTATATGTGGATCTGTCTGTCTGTCTGTCTGTGTGTGTTTCTCCTACTATATGTGGGTCTCTCTGTAAAAGAAATCTCTCTCTCTCTCTCTCTCTCTCTCTCTCTCTCTCTCTCTCTCTCTCTCTCTCTCTCTCTCTCTCTCTCTCTCTCTCTCTCTCAGGTACAATGAACAAAACAACAGCATAACATTGTATTCTTATTCAAACACGTCTTCTACAACAACATTACTAACTATACATGTCACAAGATGAGGTTCAGTCACACCTATAACACACGAGTCATGGCTCCCTGTGTAACAAATCAATCAATCAATAAAAGCTAGAAATGAAAATGAAAACAACTATTATTACTGATGACTTATTAGGCTTCATTAGACTTACAGATTTAGACTAATTTTGGTAACTCTATTCTAGCTCTTTTTTTTATTTATTTATTTTTATTTACTTTTGGAATATTTTTTGAAAGCTGCAGTTTATTATTTTTTTTTGATTACTATTTTATTTTTTAGACTTCGTTTCCATCTTCCTTTACTTGTATCAGAAAATATTAATACAAAAAAAACAACAACTATAAAACTAAAAAAAACTAATATATACACTTAATTTTTATTGATTTATTGTTCAGTAAATGTAGTTTGATTTAGTTACACTCATTTATCTGTTTGTGTGTTTGTTTATTTAGGTTTGTTTATGTTTCTTTACTTATATACATCAGTTCTTTTTTATTTTTGACAATAATTAATGCTTATAATGCCAACGTGTATGTGTGTGTGTGTGTGTGTGTGTGCTTTATATATGTTAACTACTATTACTACATAACAACACACACATGCTCTCTCTCAATCACTCAATCTCTCCGTCAGCCACTCCATCAGCCCCTCCATCAGCCACTCCGTCAGCGCCTCCTCAGATATCCTTCTACAGGTTTGAACACAGTATACCTGAAGAGCCTCTGTCCTCCATAACCATACAGCAGCTCTCCATTCCCCTCCACGTCATAGAAGGGATAGCGGTAACGAGGCCTGTTGGGAAGGTGAAGGTTAGTAGTGATGGGTGAAGGGTGATGGGGTAAGGGTGAAGGGATAATGTAGTATATGTCTTTTTTTAGTTTGTACCTATTTGTTACACACACCAACACATCGATGAATCCAATCTTATCCAATATGTACTCGTCAATTGACAAACCCAGTTGATATTTTTTCCCATTATATTCCTTCCTCTCAGTGATGTTTCTTCTTACTTATTTACTCTCCCGTTCGCTTACTCAGATTACTCACTGTCTCCCAAAGAAGCCACTGAGAGCTAAACTAAACATGGATAAATAGATGAATTTGTGTGGTGGGTGTGGGTGGGTGAGGTGTGGGTGGGGAGGGTCGTTAATAAGTGTGTCTGCAGGGCCCTTTAAGTATAGTAAAGCTGTTCTAATCACTCACTGATTGATTGAGTGGCTAGCTGGTTGACTATATAACTAACTGGCTGACTGATTGACTGACTGGCTGACTGACCGACCCATCATCCTTCTCTCCCTCCTTTCCTTCCTCCCTTCTACCCTCTCTTCTTCTCTCCTAACACCCCACCCTCTCCTCTTCTCTACCCTCCCACAGTCTCCCCCCATTGTAGGACCAGAGTATGTATGGAAATTGTTCGTAAGCAATTGTTCGTAAGGGATAAAATTTGTTTGAAAAAAGTACGTATAAAAAAGTTTGTACGCTAAAGTTCGTGTGCAGATGTTCGTATGTAAACTATTTGTAACGACCTAACCTAACCTAACCTAACCTAACCTAACCTAACGCGTACGAACATTTTTCTAACGAACATTGGCACGACGAACTAAATATTTAACCTGACGATTTTTTTTTTCAACATTAAGAACTTTTGACAGGTCGAACTTTATACCCTAAGTACTTTATCTTGACGTATACTTTAGGCAAACGAACTTTATCCTACGAATTATTGCCATACCAAAATTTTTTAGACAAACTTTTGTCTGAAACCCGTCCCTCCCTCCCTCCCTCCCTCTCTCCCTCCCTCCCTCCCTCCCTCCCACCCACTCTCCCTCCCTCCCTCCCATGTACACTTACTTCTGATAATAGGGATACAGGAACTCATAAAATTTTTGAAACTTCGGATCAGTGGGTATGGTTGGGCGTCGACTCGAGTATTTTTGGCACTGTGCAGGGGGAGTGCCGATCAGGACCACCACCACCACCACCACCACACACACCTGAAGGGAAGGAAAGGGAAAGTTAGTGTATTAGATATTTTAAAGCAATTTGATTTGAAACAGTAAAGCGTTAATGTGGTATTGTATTTATTGTTATTATTATTATCATTACTACTACTATCACTACTACTACTATTCTCTCCCTCTCTCTCTCTCTCTCTTTCTCTCTCATCGTT
>JAPQNM010001807.1:17500-25000 GCA_029783475.1 Metacarcinus magister | reverse complement strand
TGTTCCGAGATCATTGTATAGATCAAGGACGATATTGTTTGATTAATTTGATTCGTATTGCTATTATTTTCCACGTTATTAAGAGTATATATAGTAGTAGTAGTAGTAGTAGTAGTAGTAATAGTAGTGGTAGTAGTAACAACAACAACAATATAATAATAACAATAACAATCACGTACCGATAAGGCAATGGAAACACGTTCTATCTTCTAACCCTGAAGGGATGTAGTGAGACAAAAGACAGGCGGCGCAGGTGTTGGCGTCTGGTCGGGAAACTTTCACTCTCCTCTGACGAAACAGTTATCACGACAGCGCAAGAAATATTAAGCTCCGTCCTCTGAGGTTATAATTACGGGGATGGGATGGTGATGATAATGATGGTGGTGGTGGTGGTGGTGGTGGTGGTGTTACTCGGTGACTTTCCATATAGCGAGCACGTTAAGACAGTGAAATAAAGAACAAAAATGAATATAGGTAGTACGTGAAATTTAGATGAATAACTTTATATAGGTGATTCTTATACATCTATCTATATTGGATTAAATTAGTTTGGAAATAGATCGGATTTATTATTATCATTTAGTGTTGTTGTTGTGATTATTATTATGAGTTAAATACGTGAGTGAAGAAAGGTTCCGAAAGCATGTAAGTACCTTTTTATTTTTTCATGGGAACCTGCGTGGTGGAACAGGTAATAAGGTGGTTAGGTAACACGTTGAGGCGACGGGAAGGGCTGAAGGGGAAGGGGAAGGGGAGAAGGGGAGCGGAGCGGAGGGTGGTAATGACGGCAGGTGTTAGAGAAAACATCAAGTAGGGGAGACTATGTAGAATAACAGATGCAACAACTGGTGTGGTTAACATTGCCTTCCTCTCACCTCCTCCACTGCTGCTGCTGCTGCTGCTGCATTAAGGTTAAAGTTAGTATAATAATCAAGTATATTCTTGTAAAGACTCCTACAGTTCAAACTAATCTTTGTCATTTTTCTACAGAGGATGTCTGAGTGTGTTTGAATACTGGTGTGGTTAACATTGCCTTCCTCTCACCACCTCCACTGCTGCTGCTGCTGCTGCTGCATTAAGGTTAAAGTCAGTATAATAATCAAGTATATTCTTGTAATGACTCCTACAGTTCAAACTAATCTTTGTAATTTTTCTACAGAGGATGTCTGATGTCAAAGTGTACAGAGGTATATACGCATTAATTTTATAGGACGAATAATTTGCAATAAGTCATGTTTTGGAAAAAAGATACGGTTTCATTTTCGTGCGTAATTATTAGTCGTGGAGCAAATATTCATATAGACAGTTGTACAGTTTAATTAGGTGTATCAGATGCTGCAATGATATTTCCAATATCTCTAATAGCTTTCCAAAAAATGAGGAAGAAAGTCATGTTTTTGGAAAAAGTCCTAAAGCATTAATGCTTATAGACATCTGTAGAGTTTGACAAGATCTATCGGTTAATGCAATAATTTTTTTTAATATTTAAAAAGATAATAATTTTGAAGAAAAAAAAATATATATAAAGGCATTTTACTGCCAAATTATTAGTCCTAGAGCATTAATAATAATAATAATATACAATTAATAATAATAATAATAATGATAGTAACAATGATAGTAACAATAGTAGTAATACTATCAATAATAATAATAGTATTTTTTTTATTATTATCATTATAATTTTTATTGCTAGTTTTATAATAATAATAATAATAATAATAATCACAATAATCATAATCATCATAATGATAAAAATGACAACTAATATGATAATAGACATTAATTAGAAAGATATAGGTAAAAAAAGGAAAACAAATCCATGTACGTGACTAGGCAGCAGTTGTAGCCTAGGAGGGAGTAGGCGTGATAAGACAAGCCAACGTGCTGCCGTACACAAACACCTCCCACTTGATAACTACACTAAGTACACTCCACACAAACACAAACACAAACACTGATGGTCACCTCCGATACGCTAATGGCGGGGAAAGCAGCTACTGTATCTACTTACGGTGAAATGAATGTATTGATAATATATAACAATAATTATAATATGAATAATAATAATATTTATATTAATAATAATAATAATGATAAATATAATAATGATGATAATAATAAAAGTTATAATAATGATAATCATAGTAATGATATTAATAATAATGATCATAATAATAACAATAACAATAATAATAATAATAATAATAATAAAAATCATAATAATAGTAGTAGTAATAGTAATAATAATAGTAATGATAATGATAAGGTATGCTATCAATAATACCAATAATAATGAACATGATGATAATGATTTTAATCATAATAATAATGATAACAATAGTAATAATAATAATAACAGTTAAAATGATGATAATAATAGGGATAATTAGAAAAAAAATATTAAAACTATTAATAAGAATAATGATGATCATAATAATAATAATAATAATGATAACAATGACAGTAACCATGACCTGGCAGTGAAAAATACTTAGCGATCTGATCAGTATTCGAACCCACGCTTTGCCAGGTAGTAGGTGGGGATGTTAACCACTGATCCACCTGTGTGCAGTGTGTGTGTGTGTGTGTGTGCGTGTGCGTGTGCGTGTGCGTGTACGTGTGCGTGTGTTTATCAAACCACTAATGTAAGTAGATGCTGTTCTTCCCTTCCCAAAATTATTGTTCCTACCTCTTTCCTTCCCTCTATCTATTAACTGTCCATCCTTCCCTCCTTCCTTCCTTCTCTCCTTCCCTCCACACTCAGTCTCTCATCCCTTCCTCCAACTGTTCTTCTCTATTTCACTCCTTCCTTCTACCTAATAACGGTATTTGCATGTTCCTCCCTCCTTCCATCTCTTTATCTGTTAGTTGTGTATTTCCTTTCTAGATTACTCTTACTTTTATTCTATTTTATTTTTCTCTTATTTCCACTTACCTCTTTCTTTTTTCTCTTTTCTTCTTTCGTCTTTCTTTTATGCGATAAGGAGACTTTCTTGCTACCACATCAGCCGACACAATATTTAGATTTTGCGATATGCCATCATTGTTAGAAAGAATAAAAAAAAAAAAAAAGTGTTAATTGTAATGAAAGACACATAACACTTCAGTGATTGAAAGGCATTGATCATTAAATTTTGCTTCTACTTATATCAAATTTAGAAAATGTGTCACGGAGAAAGACCTACTTGATTTTAGCAGTAAGTTTTCACACCACCAACAGATAGAGTGTCGATAGGGAATGCAACAACAACAACAACTAATTCTATATAGGTTTGCTAGAGTCATACCCAAAACAATACCATTATCATCTAAACAATCATAAGTAGAAGTAAAAAGATTAAATCAGATACAAGAAACAAACATCCACTATAAGCTTCGTGTTGTTATCTCCAAATTATTGACCTTCCATTTGGTGACCCAGGGAGAGGAGGAATATAAAGGAGGAGAAGGAACTGCCTCGACACCATTACCTGAACAAACACCTCAAGAGATGAAGGTAAGCTTACTCTCTACTACTCTACCTCTTCGTTTACTTGGCTTAACCACACCGATATAATTAAGCTGGAACACATTTATTAAGGGTAGTAAATGTTATGACTTTCATTTGAATATAATCAGTTATCTTATTAATCATATACTTTGGGTGCTAGAGTTGCGTCATTGTGTTGGCATGCGTGGTCGTGTCTGGAATGTCCGTGCCGACCGCTCACAGGGATGCAAAGAAGGGTGACCCAGTCCAGCTCAAGCTACTGACCTTCACCTTTCCTTCCTTCTTCCCTCAACCCATCACTACCATCTTCTCTCAGGCTATCACCTCTACCGTGAGTATGTTGCACGTTCAAATTCATAGATTCTCCCTCTCCCTCTCTCTAATATTAATGTTAGAAATAATATAAACACCAATAATAATAACAATGATGATAATAATAATAGAAACAGTAATAATAATAATAATAATAGCAAAAATAATAACAATGAAAATAATTATAGTTGTTGTTGATAATAATGATAATTCTAGTTTGTGAATCATGATTTTCTGACTAATTTTGTTTTTGTTTTTTTGCCACATCATTCCTGCAGATTACAGAGATCGTAGCGACGGAGGCCACAGTGCACAATGACTGTGCTGTCATATATAATGATTGCTCAAACGGATTTGCTCTCCGCTTTGACGCACCGACCATTGCACCTTCATCGCCTTTGTACATCACCCAAACCTCTACCGTCAACAATGATGAGAGGTTTATTCCCTCCAGTATTGATGATGTGGTTATAGACTCTCTGGTGAACAATGCTGACTCTACTGAGCAAACACCACCCACCATCCTGGACCAAGTTGTAACCACCAACGCTACAACCACACCGATCCCTAAGGCTGCCGTCGATATGCAAGATGGAGACCTTCTCATCCCAGCAGGAGCAGTCGTAACGTAAGCTATTTTTTACTATTCAACTTCAATGTTGTTATGATAATTTTGATCATTATTATTATTATTATTATTATTATTATTATTATGACTCATTTTTACATTATGAGGTTCCAAAGGATATATGAGTCAGAAATGAATACTATTTTGTTACCTGTGTTCCCTTCACCACCTCCTTAATACTAATACTATTATTCATACTTAGGAGGATGAAGAAGAAGTCTAGCATGGTTGACAACTCTTTTGAAGAAGGTAAGGACACGTTGCCATCTCTCATCTCCATCTCTGCCATCTCTCATTCTCCATCTCGCCCCCTATGCTTCTATACTCTACCAGGACAAAGATATTCAAACAGACATTTTTTCTTTCTTTTCCATTCAAACATTCAATTTTAATACTACTACTAGTACTACTATTACTATTACTGCTACTACTACTACTACGACTACGACTACTATTACTATTACTACTACTACTACTACTACTACTACTACTACTACTACTACTACTACTACTACTACTACTACTACTACTACTACTATCTGTACATGCATTTATTAACATATAAATCTATTGTGTTGATACAGGTGTCCAAGCCAGATTTCTAACCGTGATAACAACCACCACCACCTCCACCATGTATACGAGGACATTCATCAAAGACAATCCCACCCTCACCATCGCCGTTATCTGTGGTGCCCCGACACCAGTCATAACTCCATTCTTACAAACCTGTGACACATTCTAGGAAGAGGATATACCACATTCACATTCACGTTGGGATCACGAGGACTTCACACGGATGGTAATTTACAACTGCATTGAAATAAAATCGATAAATGAAAAATAAAAATGATATACATGCATAAATAATAAGAAAAAAAATTATTATTATTATTATTATTACTGTTATAGCATGTTAATCAAAATTGTATCTATAAAATGATGATAATGATAATGTATAAAAGATAATCGATTGTTTGTCCAAATCAACACATAACTCATAACAAGCAACTTAAGATCATTTTTTTTTCATTGAACTTAATAATTGAGTGAGAAAAAATTTATCTACAAGTTTCGGTTTCTCAGATTGCTTCTCTTATTGACTTTGTTATTTGTGTTTTTAAGTTGTATTATCTGATGTTATGGATGAAGATTATGTTAAGATAAGAGAGCATTCTTCCTTTATCTTTTTATTATACCCCTTACTGGCTATAACGATATTCCACCTAAACTTCTGATTTACACTTCCTCTTTAATCTCTCCACCAATAACAATGATTATCGTCAAAATTAGTGGTATTCAAGGTTTGAGATGATAATGCTTCTTGCAAACCAACTACAATAGAAGAGAATAAAAATGGCAAGGAATTTTGATCAATTAATGTCAAATATTTACAACTGAATACAAAACATTGATGGAAGATAATACCCACCAGGAGGGATAGGACGTGTGCCAAGGATGAGATCACGCCTGCCACCGCCTGCCCGGACATCAGGGTTGCCATACACGACGGAGGGAACAGACCTGCTAGCCCTGACCCTGAACCCTGAAGTGACAGGCAGAAGGTGAGCAGCACGTAGAAGCAGAGGAGAGAGAGAGAGAGAGAGATTGATTTAGTAGTATATATATTCACATAAACATCTTAGCAATCCATTGAAAGACGTACGTTATCTATTTTCAGAGTATTCCATTTTCTTTTATTTTCGGTGGAGAACTGAAAGCAAATAATTATATTTTTAGAAGTAAAAGTTTCCGGTGAAATGTCCTGAAAATTAACTGAAAGTATTACATTATTCCTATGTACAATATAGTTTAAAACGTCAAAATCCATTTAAAAATCAAAAAAAATTGTTCCCCGAGTAGAAAAATTGCATTTGGTTTAAGTTCTCTAGTTCCATGTGGTCTATTTTTATGTAATTAATATGTTATACTGTAATTTCTTTTCTCTCTCTCTCTCTCTCTCTCTCTCTCTCTCTCTCTCTCTCTCTCTCTCTCTCTCTCTCTCTCTCTCTCTCTCTCTCTCTCTCTCTCTCTCTCTCTCTCTCTCTCATGCAAGATTGTAATAGACAATGTTATCAATTCTAGCCATCCTCCTCCTCCTCCTCCTCCTCCTCCTCCTCCTCTTCCATCTTCATATCCTTCCAATCTTCTCATTCAACTCATCTCCACCAATCCTTTCTCTACTAATCTTTCTTCCTTTCTCCATTCATCTCTCTCTCTCTCTCTCTCTCTCTCTCTCTCTCTCTCTCTCTCTCTCTCTCTCTCTCTCTTTCTCTTTCTCTCTCTCTCTCTCTCTCTCTCTCTCTCTCTCTCTCTCTTCTCTCTCTCTCTCTCTCTCTCTCTCTCTCTCTCTCTCTCTCTCTCTCTCTTCTGCAGAGAGAGAGAGAGAGAGAGAGAGAGAGAGAGAGAGAGGTTTTCTTTACGGTCTTCTTAGTTATTAAATTCCTTTATGTCTGCTACGACTCCCCTCCCATACTCTCTCTCTCTGTCTCTCTCTCTCTCTCTCTCTCTCTCTCTCCTCTCTCTCTCTCTCTCTCTCTCTCTCTCTCTCCTCTCTCATTCGCACTCTAATAATCTTTCGTTCCCCTTTCTTGTCTGTTTACTTTGTAGAGAAAAAGAGAGAGAGAGAGAGAGAGAGAGAGAGAGAGAGAGAGAGAGAGAGAGAGAGAGAGAGAATACTGGATTGAGAGGAAATGAACTCCATATGGTATTGAGTTCGGCTCGCTGCCTCTCTCTCTCTCTCTCTCTCTCTCTCTCTCTCTCTCTCTCTCTCTCTCTCTCTCTCTCTCTCTCTCTCTCCATTCGTTCATTCTTTGTATTTCTTATTTTCTTTTTGTTTCACCCTTACAGATAGACCTGAATAAGCGATCACCACTACCACACTTCACCTATAACGCCGTGTGATTGGTGGTTGCACAAGAGCCAATGACAGGTTGTGATTACCGTCTTGATTGAAGGTGGAAGGAGAGTGACTAGCGGACCGGACCTAACCCATACAGAAGGATTGACTACTCTATCAATCAATGCAAGGTAAGGTTAAGACACTAGCTCTAGAATCCTACCTTAC
>JAPQNM010001807.1:5000-12500 GCA_029783475.1 Metacarcinus magister | reverse complement strand
TGACCTTATTCACCTTTACTCTCTCGTGCACTTCCTCCTTTGTGATCCGTGAAAGATTAAATTCTCCTGTAAGTATAAATTGTCCTTCCTCTTTTCTAACTTTAATATGCTCACCTTTCCTGTTTTCCTCTACATTCAACAATCTCTCAATATTCTGTCCATCTCTCTCTCTCTCTCTTACAGCATCCTTCTCAGTTAATATTTTATCATTCTCCACTTTCACTTCCTCATTTTTCCTTCCACATTCTCTTTTATTTCCTTCTTTACCATTTTTTTGTCCTCTTATTGTTCTCTTATATCCTCTAAACATACCAGTGACACGTTCAACAATCACACATTCAACGCTAAATAACTTTCTTTCTTCCCTCATTCCCTATTTCCTGTATCCTAATTTTTTTTTCTTCTCTCTCTCTCTCTCTCTCTCTCTCTCTCTCTCTCTCTCTCTCTCTCTCTCTCTCTCTCTCTCTCTCTCTCTCTCTCTCTCTCTCTCTCTCAACTTTCCTTTAATTTGGATTTTTCTCTTATCTTTCCTGTATAAGTATCTCCCATATCTTACCTCCTCCTCCTCCTCCTCCTCCTCCTCCTCCTCCTCTTCCTCTTCCTCTTCCTCTTCCTCCTCCTCCTCCTCCTCCTCCTCCTCCTCCTCCTGTGTCATCTAATTAGGCATAATAAAGATAATTATAATCGCTTTAAAATTGATCCTTGCCCTGTACTATTTTATGACATCAAGAGAGAGAGAGAGAGAGAGAGAGAGAGAGAGAGAGAGAGAGAGAGAGAGAGAGAGAGAGAGAGAGAGAGAGAGAGAGAGAGAGAGAGAGAGAGAGAGAGAGAACAAAATTGAAGGCCTACATGCAATTCAACTTTTTTTTTTATTAATCTACGTATTAAGGAGATAAAAAAAGGAGATACCAGGAAGGAGGAGGAGGAGGAGGAGGAGGAAGAAGAGGAGGAGGAGGAGGAGGAGGAGGAGGAAGATTGGAGGAGAAGTGTAGAGGAGAAACTAATTAGTGAGAGTAGTGAGTGAGTATGTGTGTGTGTGTGTGTGTGTATGTATCTGAGAGAGTGAGAAAGTGAATGAGAGAGAGAGAGAGAGAGAGAGAGAGAGAGAGAGAGAGAGAGAGAGAGAGAGAGAGAGAGAGAGAGAGAGAGAGAGAGAGAAGACGGTATTAGAAAGAATGAGTTGAACGTGCTAAAGTGGTGAGGAAATGGAAGAGGAGGAGAAGAAGAAGGTGGAGGAAGAAGAAGAAAAGAAGGAAGAGAAAGAAGAGAAGAGGAAGGAGTAGAAGTCAAAATAAAGAACACCAAGATTATAATAATAGCCGTATTTTTCTTGTTGTGTAAAAAAACATTCGCAAATATTCTTTCGTTACTCGCAAAATAAGACGTAATATTGGACAAAGTAACAGCAGCAGTAGTAGTAGTAGTAGTAGTAGTAGTAGTAGTAGTAGTAGTAGTAGTAGTAGTAGTAGTAGTAGTAGTAGTAATAGTAGTAGTAGTAGTAATAGTAATAGTAGTACATAAGCATCGATACACTAGCAATAATTTTTTCCAACAGATCATATTCGTGAAGCTTAGGAGGAGAGAGAGGAAGAGGAAGAAGAGGAGAAAGAAAAGAAAGGAGAAGAAGAAGAGGAGGTGGTACGTACGAGTTCTCTCTCTCTCTCTTTCTTTTCTTTTTTTCCTTTCATATTTCTTTCTTTTCTCACAATATTTCCCGTTATCTTTCATTATCTTTTTTTTCTCTTTTATCTTTTGGTTTGATTGTTCTATTTTTCTTCATTTGGTGTCTGTCCCCAAACACGAAATAGCTTGTTAGGTTTTAAAATGATTCTCTCTCTCTCTCTCTCTCTCTCTCTCTCTCTCTCTCTCTCTCTCTCTCTCTCTCTCTCTCTCTCTCTCTCTCTCTCTCTCTCTCTCTTTACCGCACCTTCCCATCCCTCTTTCCACCTCCACTTTGCCTCCCTCCTTCCTCTCTCTCCTTCCCTCCTTCCCTCCATCCCTCCCTCCCATCCCCCATTCATCCTTCCTTCCTCTCCCTCCTTCCTTTACTTACTTTCCTCGCTTCTTCCCCTTTACCTCCCCCTCACCCCCACCCCCCCACCCCCCCACCACACCCCTCTCTAAGTTTACCTCCCTCCCTCCCTCCCTCCCTCCCTCTCTCTCCCTCTCTCCCTCTCTCCTTCTCTCCATCCCATCACGTGAATTCAGGTGCAGGTCATGAGGTATGAGAGAGAGAGAGAGGCAGACACACAGACACACACACACACACACACACACACACACACACACACACACACACACACACACACACACACACACACACACACACACACACACATACATGGACACACACACGGACACCAAATCAAAAGGGAAATAGAGAGAGAGAGAGAGAGAGAGAGAGAGAGAGAGAGAGAGAGAGAGAGAGAGAGAGAGAGAGAGAGAGAGAGAGAGAGAGAGGGGAAGAGAGAAGGAGACGGAGCACGAGAGAGAGAGAGAGAGAGAGAGAGAGAGAGAGAGAGGAGAGAGAGAGAGAGAGAGAGAGAGAGAGAGAGAGTGGTAGTGGAGGTAGCAGAGGCTCAGATCTCTCGTGTCCTCCACCACGCTACCATCAGCTCCGCGGGTTATACTCTCTCACTCGCTCTACCTCGCTCGAACTCGCTCTAACCAACCAACACCCTAACAACCCCACCACCTCAATAATACCCCATACATAACCCCCCCTTACCTCTCCTCCTCCTCCTCCTCCTCCTCCTCCTCCTCCTCCTCCTCCTCCTCCTCCTCCTCCTCCTCCTCCTCCTCCCTTATTAATGTGTTCCCACGTGTGTTCAACCTCACCTGTTCACTACTTGTTGTGTACTTGTGCTTACTTGTAATTTTGTTTGTTTTACCTGTTTTTAGTTTATTTATTGTTATTTTTTAATTCCTCCTCCTCCTCCTCTTCCTCCTTCTCTTCCTCCTGCTCCTTCTCCTCCTCCTGTTCTTCTTCCTTCTTCTGTTCCTCTTCCTTCTTCTTCGTCCTCATTCCTGCTTTATCCTTTTATCCCATTCCCTTGTTTATCAGTTCCGTGTTATCCACCATCGCCTTGAACACTGTTGCAGCCACACCACGTTTTCCACGCCCCTCCACGCCCCTCCACGCCCCTCCACGCCCTCCACGCCTGCCACACCTGCCACACCTGCATCTACTCGCCCAAACACCTGCTCCTGTAATTGCACCCATCCAGGCCTCCAAAGGTACAGTTTTTTATGTATTGTTCATAGTTTGTAATTGTTTTATTTTGTATTAATGTGTGTGTGTGTGTGTGTGTGTGTGTGTGTGTGTGTGTGTTTTCTCCACACACACACACACACACACACACACACACACAGCCAAAATTAATGATCACAAAAGTATAGGTTTTTTCCGTCATTTTCTTTCATCTGTTTCTCGATCTCGACAAACTTTTAATTTTTTTCCCTAATTTTTTACACGAACGTTTCTCTAATCACTTTCAAACGAGAGAGAGAGAGAGAGAGAGAGAGAGAGAGAGAGAGAGAGAGAGAGAGAGAGAGCGAGAGAGCGAGAGAGAGAGCGAGAGCGAGAGAGACAGGACGGATCCGGCCAACTACCGTCCTATCTCGCTCCTGTCAGTTGTCAGTAAGATCCTTGAAAGGGTGATACCTGAACAACTGACTCACCACTTGGAGGAGCATCACCTCTTGTCCACACGACAGTACGGGTTCAGGAAGGGACGCTCAGCCTCTGACATGCTTCTCCTGCTCACCAAGGCATGGCAGGACTCCCTCGACTCCAGTCGTCCATCACTCGTGATAGCGTTGGACATTGCAGGGGCTTTTGATGCTGTCTGGCACAAGGGTCTCCTTGCAAAACTCGAACAGCTCGGCATATCGGGGCATCTGCTGGCGCTGTTCACGAGTTACTTGCAAGGCAGGAGTCTTAGAGTGGTAGTAAACGGGTGCACGTCTGCCACATACCCAGTGGAGGCTTCTGTTCCACAGGGCTCGGTTCTGGGTCCCATCCTGTGGAACATATACCTGAATGACCTCCTTCAGAGCCTCCCCGTGGTATCGGCCTATGCCGACGACTGCACCCTCTCCCACTCCTTCAACAGGCATGAGGCTGCGAACGTGATAGATGCCACCAACCGCCAACTTGGTGACATCCTGGCCTGGGGTAGAAAGTGGCAAGTTAAATTTGCTGCTGAGAAGACCCAGGCCATGGTAATATCACGTTCGAGGGAGGACATCAAGCTGTTGGAGGGAAAGCTGAGATTCGGGGTCGACACCCTCGAAATCAAGGACTCCATCAACATCCTGGGATTGGAGGTTGATGCAAGACTCAGCTTTCAGCGCCAACTGGAGATTGTGGCGCACAGGGCCTCCCTGAGGGTGACACTCCTGCGTCGCGTGAGACACCTGCTCGACGCTGATGGCCTCGTGAGACTGTACAAAGCTCAAGTGAGGCCAGTCATGGAGTACAGTCCCCTCGCCTGGATGAGCAGCGCCCAGGGTCACCTCACGCTGCTGGACAAGGTTCAGAGGCGAGCAGAGCGCCTCATACAGCAGCAGCTGCAACAGTCACAACCCCACTACCAGGGGCAGCGCCAGCAGCGTCAGCGGCAGCAGCATCGGCGGCAGCAGCAGAGGCGACAGCAGCAGCAGCAGCAGAGGCGACAGCAGCAGCAGCAGCAACAACTGCAGCCACAACAGCAACAACAGCAATACCAGCGCCAACACGACACTCCCGGTCCCGCCTGTCAATTGGACAGCCTGGAGCACCGGAGAAGAGTGTATCTCCATCCAGAAACAGGCTAGCTTTCAGATAGAAGCTCTCCCGAAGGAGGGCCTCTTTAGCTAGCCTCATGTAATATATATCTTCTATAATCCACCTATATATATATATATATATATATATATATATATATATATATATATATATATATATATATATATATATATATGTATTATGTTAACTTTGTTTAAATAAAAAGAGAGAGAGAGAGAGAGAGAGAGAGAGAGAGAGAGAGAGAGAGAGAGAGAGAGAGAGAGAGAGAGAGAGAGAGAGAGAGAGAGAGAGAGAGAGAGAGAGAGAGAATAGGCGTCTGGTGGAGGATAAGTAGTCCATTGATGATGATGATGATGATGATGCAATTATTCATATATTTTTTTTAGTGACTTAAAGACACTTTTAACGACGAGGTTGTAAAAAAAAATATTATGCAAAGGAGAAAATTGATAGAAAAGAAAGAAAAAATTAGTTAGTAAATCAATGAAGTTTGTTAAGAAAAGAGAGAGAGAGAGAGAGAGAGAGAGAGAGAGAGAGAGAGAGAGAGAGAGAGAGAGAGAGAGAGAGAGAGAGAGAGAGAGAGAGAGAGAGAAAGAAGAACAATCAGATTTACAAATTGGCAGAAAGACAGACAGCAGGTGGAGGAGAAAAATATCGCCAAAATGCTAAAATGTCACCCTGATACAGAGACCGAGAGACATGCGCAGGGAAACAGCCGGAGTAACGCAAGTGACCGTAAAGAAGAAAGACTCTCTCGCCCTGTCATAACATAAAATTAAAACTGTGAAAAAGGGAGAAGATATAAAAAAAAATAAATATATATATATGAACGAGGATTATGTGTTGGGAAATATTCTTGCATTATTTTTAGTCATCATTAATGGTAAAAATAGAACTTGTAGCTGTAGTTGATGTTGATTTTGTTATTGTAGTAGTAGTAGTAGACAGAGAGAGAGAGAGAGAGAGAGAGAGAGAGAGAGAGAGAGAGAGAGAGAGAGAGAGAGAGAGAGAGAGAGAGAGAGAGAGAGAAGGGGGGGAGAGAGATTTAGTAGCATTGGCATAGCTTTAACAAGTACTGTCTCTCTTCTCTCTCTATCTATCTATCTATCTATCTATATCTATATATCTATATCTACCTACCTCTCTTTCTCTTATCTCTTTATGTGTGTGTGTGTGTGTGTGGTGTGTGTGTGTGTGTGTCTATATATAAGTTATGTAAAGAAAGGATTAATTTCAGCTTCATTATTAGTAGTGGAAGAGTAGTGTAATTTTAACTGAATTAATCTACGTCTTGAGTTCATGCATCGTAGTAGTAGTGGTGGTGGTGGTGGTGGTGGGTGGTGGTGATGGTGGTGGTGATTTGAAAGTCTAAATATCCCTCATCAAGAAGTTGTTGTCTGGTACTTCGATCTTCTCCACCACCACCACTACCACCACCACCACCACCACCATCACCACCACCACCACCACCATCATCAGCCCCTTATTAAAATCACGAGAGAAGAGTGGCTTAGGTTTCCTCCTCCTCTTCTTCCTCTTTTTCTTCTTCTCCCTCCCCCTCCTCCTCCTCCTCCTCCTTCTCTTCCTACCTTTAATTACGTAGTTTTCCTTGTTGTTGTTTTTCTTAATGTGTTTTCGTTGTTCTTTCTCGTTTCTTGTTTTACTTTCGTTTGTGTTGTGTTGGTGTTGTGTTGTGTTGTGTTGTGTTTGTTATTTGTGTTGAATGTTTCCTTCTTCGTCTTCCTTTCCCTTTTCTTATTTCTCTTCTACTTCTTCTTATTCTTATTATTCATATTATTCTTATTCTAATACTTAATCTGTATTGTTATCATTATTATTTATTATTGCTATTATTATTGCTCCTCCTCCTCCTCCTCCTCCTCCTCCTCCTCCTCCTCCTCCTCCTCCTCCTCCTCCCCCCGCACCACCACTTCACAGCCGAGTAACAAAACACTAAAGTATCTTCAAAGAAAAACAGTTCTGGATTCTGGTCTTAATCTCCTCCTCCTCCTCCTCCTCCTCCTCCTCCTCCTCCTCCTCCTCCTCCTCCTCCTCCTCCTCCTCTTCCTCTGTTCCACTCCCACCAATTAAGACCAGAGGCAGAATCCAGTTTTGGCCGCAAGTATGGAAATATTTGTACGTGGAGGAAAGAAAGAGGAAGGAGGAGAAAGAGAGGAGAGAAGAGGATGGAGGTAGGAATGTGAAACAGGGAGGAGGAAGGAGAAGGTAGGAGGGAAGGAGGGAGGAGAGAGTGTTTTGCAGGATGGAGACGTAAAGGATGTAAGGAAAATAAACTAAATTTGAGAAAAAAAATTCGGTTATTTAGATTCTCATGAAAATTGGTATATAAAGATTTTTTTTTTCGTTAGTATTTGATTTTTTTATTTTTTATTTTATTTATTTATTAATTTTTTTTTTTTTTGTCTTTAATGTTTTACCGTTTTTATAATATGTTTTTGTGTTCATTTTTCATACAACATTTTATTTATTTATTTATTTATATACCATCAATCTCTTTTCTTACCCTTTTATTTACTCTATCATTCCTTTTTTCGTTAGTATTTGTCTTGCTTCCTTTCGTTTTATTTAAGTTTATCCTTCAATTAGTTTTTTCTTCATATTTGCATGATGACGCATATTCAAATTTCTTCTCCGTGTATATTTTAAACTCAAACTCCATTTAAAATTATCCTCGTGTCTTTCTCTGCAAA
>JAPQNM010001806.1:25000-46758 GCA_029783475.1 Metacarcinus magister | reverse complement strand
TATAGAGCTAATGTATCTACACTCAACCCTTGGCTATCGCGCCTAATTGGTGCGTATATCACCATGCGGTAGCCAAAATCGCGAAAGCCAAACTGAAGAACTTATGGTGCTAGGATCTCCAAGCTGTAACTTTTGTCACATTTTTACATAGTTTTTATACCATATATAGAAATGTTACAATATTAAATAACATTAGATTAATGACATACACTTCATAGCATATTATTTACCTTATTCTAAGTTCTGAGCATAGGTTAAGTTCTTTCTTTTTCTAACTTCCCACGCAGGTGTCACTACCATGTGGTGGCCAATGGTGGGAGGACGGGGTAATCGGCCATTGTTGTACATTATTATTTTTTTTTTAACAAACAAAAATACATTAAAAAAAAATCGCACTTGTCGCCAGAGCCTGTAAAGAGGACAGTTGGAGAAATAGATGCAGAGGGTGGAGGTCCACAGATACATTCCATGCAGGCGTAAAGAAGCACTGCACATGCGCATGACAATAATTTTGTATAGCTTTGCATTATGTTCTCAATTCTGCAAACAAATTCAGAAACACAAGCCGCCATATTTAATCTTCGGTTTTACTATATATTGTAACGAGGACCGCACCACCCCAATCTCTACCTCTACCTGGTGGTGATTAGGCAAGGAAACAGGACAAAGGTGCTCACCACTAGTTCACTATTGACCCTTCACACAGTACAACACAACGACCATTAACAAGGCCAACAATCAGGCCCGGCGGCTTACAGCCCTGGCTCTCCACCCAGCTACTGTCACTTCAACACTGCAGCACAACGACAGTTCCCGCTCACTCGCTGACACAGAACTGGTGTTCTCCCGTAATGGCAAGGCTCTCACAGGGCCTCACACAGGCGTTGTAGTAGTGAAGTAAATCCAATGGCAGTGGGGGGGAGTGGAGCGGCCAGAGTCACCACCTGGTCGAGGCGAGAGCAGGGTCTCGTCCGTTTGTAGCGCCACTCGGCCCCCACCACATCACGACCACCTGCCACCTCACCTGTCTTGGTTGCAGGGACTACGGGCTTCGTAACACTATATATGTTAGTGTAATACAAATACAGAATTGGGACAATTCAATAGCAAATTTTTATAAAATATCGTCATATGCATGTGCAGTGCTTCTGCATGCCATCATTAGTGACTTCGGTCTACCAACTTTTGATACCATGTCACAGCACCCCGCCTGTTTTTTTAATTTTTCCACCAATTCATGGATGCAATAGTACGCATTTTGGGCGTGATAAATAATTTTGTGCAGTTTTATAAGTAGTCGAACACACAATAACCAAGGGTTGAGTGTAATGCATGGCACTGTCACTGTGACATCAGGCATCACTTTCACCTCTACTACACTATCTGGGTGGGTGTGTTCGAAGCCAGGTGTGGGTGGCAGATTTCACCTGGTGTGTAGACTTATGTTTGACATCCACGTTGGCAGTTAAAATGTTCCACAGCACTGCTGTGGCACATGTGAAGGCCCTCCGACACCCTGCTCGGGACTTTAAGAAAGAGATCAGACACTATAATTTTCGTAATGTGCTCACTCCTCTAAGGGACCCAAAGGGCGACAAGGTATTGGATGAGTTGCACCAAGGCCTTGTGTAGCACCGTAAAAACACTGATCCTCCTCCGGTATTGTAAGGTGTCCAGTTGTCTATTGGGAGTGTCAGGCTGCTAATTCTGTGGTGGTCGCTGCTGCTGCTGCTGCTGATGGTGTAGCTGCGACTGCTATTGGTCTGGTTGGCATCGCTGCGTCTGGCCTCTGGCGTTGTATATGAGACACTCAGCCTGCCTCTGTGCTTTGTCCAGCAAAGAGAGGTGGCTCTTAGCACTACCCATCCGGGTAAGGGGGCTATACTCCATGACGAGCCTCACCTTCGCCTTGTACAACTTCATGAGGCTATCAGTGTCGAGTAGGTGTCTTACTCGGCGCAAGAGTGTCATCCTGAGGGAGGCTTTCACTCCCAGGATGTTATTGAGTCCTGGATAGCAAAGGTATATTCGCCAAACCTCAGCTGGCTTTCAAGTAGCCTGGTGTCTGCACATGAACGTGATATGAGGATGGCCTGGGTCGTGTCAGCTGTAACCCTGCTGCTGCTTCACCAATGGTATCAATTTGATTGTTTGCAGCTGATCCAGGCACTATATTTCCCCACCACTGCTTAGCGACAGTGGAAACCAAACTAAAGCGGACCACCAGGCTCAGTTCAGTATGTCCTGTGAGGGACATGTTGGGCCTAGACTGAGAGGATGGTATTGGTAAATGCTGCCACATTCTGGTCCAAGTCCCTGGTGAGCATGGAAGCTCATTTAGTGGCAGCCAGTGCCTGTTTTATCATTCGTCAGTCCGCTCAGTCGCAGAACCAGATGGTCCGCCAGCTCCCTTCCTCATAAGCGGTGTTTAGCACCAATTCACAGAATACAGTGTTGTGGTCAGAGCTTGCGAATCTGTTCAGCTGATAGCATTGCACCGAATCACTGGGGAGGTTGATGAGAACAGGATCCATGTATGTTGACGTGATTGGTGAGCCCATTGACCACTGTCAGTTCTGTGAAGGCCCTGTATACAAGCTGCTGGTTAAAGTCACACACGATAACGGTGTTCTGGCAGCCGTGTGTGGCCATAATGGCATCCAGCTGAACAGTGAGGAAGGTTAGGGGCGTGCTGCTTTGCCATTGTGGACGGTAGAGAGCACAGAGTAGCACAGCAGTCTTGTCAGTGAGGATAAGGTGAAAGAACATGGCCTCCTCTGGAGCTGGGACAGATAGTTGCTGTAGATGCAGGCCCTCCCAGTAGCACACAGCCAAGCCCACTCCTTGCCTTTTGATACAGTCCTGCCTCACCCAATGGCTATAGCCTGGGATCCTATCGCATGTTGTGATGCAGGTGTCGTTTGAGAACGTCTCGAGTACACGAGTATTCTTGCTATCACTGCAGCCTACCCGTGGGGTCAACTCCGTTTTAAGTCGAGACAAGGTAGTGAAGCATGGCAAGAGGTAAGAAACAAATGCTTGAATTAGTAAACAATCAAAATAATATAAACTCCCTTATCACTTAAGTAACAAAGTTGAGGTGAAACAAAACAATTGTACAATAAAAGAAACATAGAACCCAACACTGGGTGGTTAACAGTAATTAACGAGCTATTCCTTGGCACACTCCTGAGACCATGTCAAAGGATGCCTGTTTGTGGTGTGTATCTCTATGGCATCAACGATTCTACTGTTGATAATCGATGGTCTGCCTCAGCTGTCCATTGCATTTAAGAACCACTACCATGCGTGAGCACCAATCCACCACTCACCAACAGAAACTAGAGTAAGCACACCCTTCCTCACACCTTCATTGAGTTGGCGTCCCAGCATAAACATTTTTTACACATGAATTATTTCTATAGCAGTGGATGATGCAAATATTTCCTTCAACTGGGGAGGCGGTGACCTAGTGGCTAGCAGTCGGGCATACCAGCCCAGGTCCCTGAGTTCAAGTCCTGGCAAGTGCTGGCCACTTTTCTTTGCTAATACTGCTGAGTGGCCTAAGATCACCCACATGCTGCCATAACACTATCCTCGACGGGACTGCAAAGCTATATGCTCAAGGAGCTTCCGCTGGCAGCATGAGCCTCTCTATATGAAACGAGGTGTCACTTAAAAAATCTAACCTGCGCTACTAACGGGCGGAGGCCGACCATCTAAGGCCTCCAATAAGCCTACCGGCGCCACGGGTAAAGTATGAAAAAAAAACTAAGGCTGAATTCTGGTGAGAAATTAGTATTCAATAATTTTGTTTCAATATACCGTATTTGACGGCATATAAGACGCACCCCCAATTTAGCAGGGCATATTCAGGGAAAAAAGTTTTTAGTGTATTAGTATATTTCAGCATAGTTCTTTTATGGCAAGCTTTTATTACATTACGAAAAATTGCAATACAAGCCAAAGCACCTTATGTATAGCAGAAAATATTACAAAAACAGCACATCTAGCATAGAACATTACTGTGTATAAAAAAAAAAGCAAGCAGTAGAGTTCAATATATGCAAAAAATAACAATAAATGACGATAAATATCTTTCAATAACCCTTTTGACTAATTTGTGGAAACTCATATATACCGTATACTTCATACTAAACACTCAAACTACAGTACAGTCGTCCCCCCAAGGGTGCGCACTCCAAGGGTGCGAAATTCCAAGGGTGCGGACAGTACCGGTTTGGCACTTATGTTCAAAGGGTGCGAAAAAATTCAAAGCGTGCGCAAAATCACTAGCTGGCAGCAGCGGGATGAGGCAACACACACCCCGCCATTCTCTACCAGTCCTTGACGCGTTGTCAGCTAGCAGTCTCTCTCTCTCTCTCTCTCTCTCTCTCTCTCTCTCTCTCTCTCTCTCTCTCTCTCTCTCTCTCTCTCTCTCTCTCTCTCTCTCTCTCTCTCTCTCTCTCTCTTCACCATTCGTCTTTCTCTCCCTCCTTCCATTTCCTTTAAAGAACTCAACATCCTAAAGCTTCATATGTGGAATTCTTCTTCCTCCTCCTCTTCTTCTTGTGACCTGTTATGGTTTGTATCGCCTTGCAGGTCCCATCTTCCTTGGTGTTACGGTTCCTCTATCCTTCCATAGACGTGCATAGGAAGAAAGTGCAACACAAAGGGAGATTTTTACTGATTTTACTAGTCATTTTTTTTCAATTACGCTAATTTTCTTTGCATTTTTCTGAAATCTGTATAAGACGAGAAATACGCAAAGAAATTCAGCTTTTGTCGGGCGGCCATGTTGTGATGACGTCATCTCTCTCTCTCTCTCTCTCTCTCTCTCTCTCTCTCTCTCTCTCTCTCTCTCTCTCTCTCTCTCTCTCTCTCTCTCTCTCTCTCTCTCTGATGTGGGATTCCTCCTCCTCCATCTTAGATACTGTAATGGCTTCCGCCAGTACAGTATCTATCTATTATCTATCATATTTAATCACATGTGTATATGTACTGTATATTCTTTCATTGTATCATGTATTTCGGGGGTTATTGGGCGAAAAAAGGGTAAGTCTCAAGAGTCCCGGACTACATTAGTGAATTTCCCATATGTTATTAATTTCCAAGGGTGCGTTTTTCCAAGGGTGCGCAAGGGTTCGGACTACATTAAGCGCACCCTTGGGGGGCCGACTGTACTACTATTGAACATAGTAAGAAAATGGAAAAAACTTTAATCATCATCAAAGCTAGAAAATTCATTATCACTACTACTGTTGGAATCACTGCTGCTATCATCACTGTCTTCAAATAAGGCATCATCTTCTGTGCCATCAAGGGCATTGCTAATGCCACACTTCTTAAATGACTTTACAATTATTTCAGTGTTTACATCATCCCAAGATTTTTTCATCCAGTCACACACTTGGGCAATGGTAGGCCGCTTCATTCTTCCTGTGGGAGTTACTAGGTCATGATCTGTATCTCCCATCCACTTGTTCCAGTTTTGTTTTGGTCCGCATTGATAAACCCTGCCGTTTCATAAACCGGTAACACCAACCTTCTGTTCCCACAAAGTTCTGAATCCCTCGTTCTTCTGCAACTCTCCTAGCCTCATTCAATATCATCTTCGTAGAAACACATCTCCCTGAACTCATCTCATCCACCACCCACTTCTTCAAGTTCAGGCCACTGTGGATGTGGGCAACGAAGGTTATGTTTACTTTTGTTAGTGGTCTTAAGTTAGTCGTCTTGCTGTCGCCAGGCATGTACCATTTTCTCAGTAGGAGGAGGGCCAAAAACTCTAGCTGCTTCCCTGTTCTCATGCTCCTTAGCATAATCCATTACCTTCAACTTGTAGCTAATGGTGTAGCTGTGTCGCTTGTTTGTAACCATGGTGTTGAGGATGGGAGAGGTAGCGCGAAGTTTATGTTTTGATCGTAGACTCATTGTACCAAGAGGCACTAAGCTGGTATGCAGTCATAATACACAAAATGACAACTTAGCAGTTTCCCACAAATGACAATAGATGGCGCTTGGCCACCAAACTCGCCCAGGTGTATGTTTACTATTTGAACAGCTGGTATACTGTAAGTCCCGTAATTCTTTACGATATTTCTTTTCAGTACGGATAGTAATAATGTAAAATAATAATTCACAATAATAATGCTTCAGTAAGTACTGGTTATATTATTTTTTTTTATTATTATTATACATTAAAAGGGTACTGGCTAAGGGAAAACAAAAATAAGTAAAAAAAAAAATCCCACTTGTCGCCAGACCCTGTAAAGAGGACAGTAGGAGAATAGAAGCAAGGGGTGGAGATCCAGTTAACATTAGAGGTGTCTTGACACTCCTCTTTTGAAAGAGTTTAAGTCATAGGCAGGTGGAAAAACAGACAAAGGAAGAGAGTTCCAGAGTTTACCAGTGTAAGGGATGAAAGAGTGAAGATACTGGTTAACTCTTGCATTAGGAAGATGGACAGAATAAGGATGAGAAGAAGTAGAAAGTCTTGTGCAGCGAGGCCGCGGGAGTGGGGGGAGGCATGCAGTTAGCAAGTTCAGAAGAGCAGTCAGCATGAAAATAGCGGTAAAAGATAGATAAAGATGCAACATTGCGGCGGTGACTTAAAGAATCAAGAAAGTCAGTTAGAGGAGGAGAGTTGATGAGGCGAAAAGCTTTAGACTCCACCCTGTTTAATAAAGCTGTGTGAGTTGAGCCCCCCCAGACATGTGAGCCATACTCCATACATGGGCGGATAAGGCCCCTGTACAGAGCAAGCAGCTGAGAGGGAGAGAAAAAAGGACGCAGACGCCATAGGACACCTAACTTCTTGGAAGCTGATTTAGCAAGAGTAGAGATATGAAATTGCCAGTTTAGATTTTTAGTAAAGGATAGACCGAGTGTGTTTAATGTGGAGGAGAGTGGAAGTTGAGTGTCATTGAAGAAGAGGGGATAGTTATCTGGAAGGTTATGTCGAGTAGATAGTTGTAGAAATTGAGTTTTTGAGGCATTGAACAAAACTAGGTTTGCTCTGCCCCAATCAGAAACAAGTGAAAGATCAGAAGTTAAGCGTCCTATAGCATCTCGTCTTGAATCACTTAAATCTTGTTGGGTTGGGCGTCTGTTGTACGACGTTGAAAAATGCAAGGTGGTGTCATCAGCATAGGAGTGGATAGGGCATTGAGTCAGATTTAGGAGATCATTGATGAATAATAGAAAGAGAGTGGGTGATAGGACAGAACCCTGAGGAACACCACTGTTGATAGTTTTAGGAGAAGAACAATGACCGTCCACTACAGCAGCAATAGACCGGTCGGAAAGGAAACTAGAGATGAAGGTACAGAGAGAAGGATAGAATCCGTAGGAGGGTAGTTTAGAAATTAAAGATTTATGCCAGACTCTATCGAAGGCTTTCGATATGTCAAGGCCGACAGCAAAGGTTTCACCGAAGTCCCTAAAAGAGGATGACCAAGATTCAGTTAGGAAAGCAAGAAGATCACCAGTAGATCGGCCTTTACGGAAACCATACTGGCAATCAGAGAGAAGGTTGTGAGCTGATAGATGCCTCATTATCTTCTTGTTAAGGACAGATTCAAAGGCTTTAGAAAGGCAGGAAATCAAAGCTATAGGGCGGTAGTTAGAAGGATTGGAGCGGTCACCCATTTTAGGGACAGGTTGAATGTGAGCAAACTTCCAGCAAGAAGGATAGGTAGAAGTAGAGAGACACAGACAAAGAGTTTGACCAGGCAGTGAGCGAGTTCGGAAGCACAGTTTTTGAGAACAATAGGAGGGACTCCATCCGGACCGTAAGCCTTCCGAGAATCAAGGCCAGAGAGGGCATGGAAAACATCATAATAAAGAATTCTAATTTTAGGGATGAAGTAGTCAGAGGGTGGAGGAGTAGGAGGAATATGCCCAGTATCATCCAAAGTAGAGTTGGTAGCAAAGGTTTGAGTGAAGAGTTCAGCTTTAGAGAAAGAAGAGACAGCTGTGGGGCCATCTGGTTGAAGTAAAGGAGGGAAAGATGAAGACGTAAAATTGTTAGAGATATTATTGGCTAGATGCCAGAAATCACGAGAAGAGTTAAAGTTGGAAAGACTTTGATATTTTCTATTGATGAAAGAGTTTTTAGTAAGTTGGAGAATAGATTTGGCATGATTACGGGCAGAAATATATAGGGCATGAATTTCAGCAGATGGATGGCTACGGTACCGTTTGTGAGCCGCCTCTCTATCATTGACAGCACGAGAACAAGCAGAGTTAAACCAGGGCTTTTTAGCTTTAGTATTAGAGAAAGTATGAGGAATGTATAGCTCCATGTCAGAGATAATCACCTCTGTTATGCGCTCGGCACATAGAGAAGGATCTCTGATATGGTAGCAATAATCATCCCAAGGAAAATCAGAATAGTATTGCCTCAGGTCCTCCCACTTAGCAGAGTTGAAATGCCAGAAGCACCTCTGCTTAGGCGGGTCCTGAGGTTGCACTGGAGTGATAGGACAGGTAACGGAAATAAGATTGTGATCGGAGGAGCCCAATGGAGAGGAAAGTTTAACAGAGTAAGCTGAAGGGTTGGAAGTTAGGAAAAGATCAAGAATGTTGGGCGTGTCTCCAAGGGGGTCAAGGATACGGGTAGGGAACTGCACTAGCTGCTCTAGGTCATGAAGGATAGCAAAGTTGAAGGTTTGTTCACCAGGTTGGTCAGTGAAAGAAGATGAAAGCCAAAGCTGGTGGTGAACATTGAAATCCCCTAAAATAGAGATCTCAGCATAAGGAAAGTGAGATAGGATGTACTCCACTTTGGAAGTCAAATAGTCAAAGAATTTTACATAGTCAGAGGAATTAGGTGAGAGATATACAGCACAGATGAATTTAGTTAGAGAGTGACATTGAAGTCTTAGCCAGATGGTAGAACATTCTGAAGATTCAAGATTGTGGGCACAATTAATGGAACCAGGCTACTGTGGGTAGAAATGACCATCTGGGGTAAAATCAGCCTCCTGTAGTGAGCGTCAGAGGCCTTGCCTTCACATATAAGACGCAGGGGTGATTTTGGGAGTCTTTTTTGGGGAAAAAAGTGCGTCTTATATGCCGTCAAATACGGTAGTTTTTTAGGGCCTCCCAAAACATGTGCAGTTGCAGATTTTGTTAATTGCTGAAGCTGCCATTGATGGAGGTATGGTTGTATGTGTTGAATGTTGATAGTCTGTGAAAATGGAGGTAATTGAATAGATACAGGTGATAGCATGTATGAAGTGCAAAGGTATGCAGTAAAAGAATAGTGTGGAAATTAATACCACAATGAACAAAATTATAGTTAAAGTTTAAGTTTGAATTAAAGTCCGGATAATATGTGCACCTCAGACTTATGAAAATTTAAACCCACTTGTTAACAGCTGGTGAAGATATTGCGACCTGTATGGAATGATGAGCACACAAAAAAACTAGGCATTTGATAATCGGATCCTATATCTATGGGAATTAGTGAAGTAGACATCTTATTCCTTCCTAGAAATTGGAATGTACTTATCTTTGATTCAGGTGGTTTGAAGGGGATGACAGTGTGAGGAGATGTTGGTTCAGATTGCTTTGAGAGTTGCCATTTTAAAAGCTGGAGAAACTATGGATGGCTATTTTACCTTAGCCGTAAATACCCATGGCTGCTATGTACAATATGTACAGTTGAATTTAAGGGTAAGAACTACAAGGGTACTTATAGGAAAGTCCGTAGACTAAATTCTGGTGATAATGGGAGAGAGGGGCAGGGATGTTGTTCCTGTCGTGTCTCGTGATGGAAAGAGGCCGAAAAAGCTGTCATGGCGACTGACTTGAATTTGTCAGACCGGGAATACATGCCTACATTTTTAATTTAAGGAACCCTTTCTCCTATATCTTACCATCATAGATAATTTAATTTATAACAAAATTATTAAATTAAATCAATAAATTAATTAAATTAATAAATTAAATTTATTTTTTATTTTTTATCCTTTACCTGTGGCACTGGTAGGCTCAATGGAGGCTTTAGATGGACAGCCTCCAACCGTTAGTAGCGTGGGTTAGATTTTTTATGTGACGCTTCGTTTCATGTGGGTGATCTTAGGCCACTCGGCGGTATTACCAAAGAAAAGTGGCCAGCATGTGCCGGGGCTTGAATGTGGGACCCTGAACTGGTATGCCCGATTGCTAGCCACTAGGCCACCGCCTCCCCAATATTCCATACTTGGGCAAAAGAGAATATTCAAACAACCCTCCTTTTAATTACAGTGCTTCCTCCAATTTTGCGTGAAATTGGTCGACATTGCAGACCGCAAAATTCAAATTCGCAAAATTGGAATCATTAACCTTATGGTGATTTAATCATATTTTTGCCCTTGTTTGTACACAAATACATGGAATTATACATCCTACAATAAAGAAAAATACAGAAAAACAAACATTATCATTATCCATAAGAAAATTAATTTAAATGACCATTTTACTGTACCTGGGCTTGCAGAGATGGAGATTGATCTCAGTCGCAAAATTGGAACCTGCAAATTTAGAGGGAGCACTGTAATTTGTCCAAAGTAGCTCTAAATTCTTTAGTAGCTCTCCGAGTTTGGCCTTTGATTTTTTATTGATTCAGTTGGGTGTCTAAGTGTAATAGGCAACTCCTCAAGTGCCCAACCTGAATCCAGAGGATATCATTTGTTAATTGTTCTTATTGTAGTACCTATTAGGTCTTAGATTTGACTGTCCTAACAGTGCCAGATTGATCAGGGTAACATTCTAGAATCCTACCTAATGGCCATGTATCCCTCGCTTTCTTTTCTGAATTGATTAATATTAAGTCTCCTCCTTTACTACAAAATTAATTTTAGATTGAGATTTCTGGGGAACATTTCTGTTTATTGAGGAGGCGGTGATGGTAAGAGTGGCCCTCGAGTCTCTTACAAACTTAACATAATTTTGTGGTGGATTTAATGACTTGTTAGCCTCTATGGATTCAGAAATGTTTCTCTTATTATGCATAGTGTTTCCGGAACTCCACCATGCAAGGTAATTTGATGAGCATTTAAGATTAGTAAATTTGTTACATGATGTTGCCTCGGTAGCAACAGGGGAAATTTTGTATAAAAGGGAAAATCCGCTTGATCTATATTATCCCTACATCTAATTAATCCATCATGCTCAAAGAGATTCAGATTCTTAACTAAATTTGGTGTTGGATTTACGTGTTTTTTCTAAGTAGTGATGAACTTCTGGGAAATCACTTCTCTGTAAGTAGATCACCCAGTATTTCTGGGGTTTAACTATATATAAATAATTACTACCCTTTACCTTATTTAGAAATTAAAAACCGAAACTGATAGTTTTACTAATTTCTTCCAACTTTTGAATTTTTGAAGATCGAATAGAAGCTGTCAATTATTTTCATGAGTTTCTAGGACAGTCACATTCTCTGGTTCCACTGTTGTTTTTAAATTTCTGTTCCAGCCACTGATAATTTTAATTTAAACAAGCCAGATGGGAACCTAATTTGGCACTCCTATAAAAAACTATATGCAGAGGGGTATACTATGTACAGGTAAATTTAAGGGTAAGAACTACAAGGGTTCTTATAGGAAAGTTCGTAGACAAAGTTTTGATGATAACGGGAGAGAGGGGCAGGGATGTTCCTGTTGTGTCGTGATGGAAAAAGGCCGAAAAAGCTGTCATGGCGACTGACTTAAATTCGTCAGACCATGAATACATGCCTACATTTTTAATTAAAGGAACCCTTCCCCCTCCAATATTTAATCATAGAAAACTTAATTTAAAAATTTTATAACAATTTTAATTTAAATATCCCAAGTGGAAATTTTCCAAATGTGCTTGTAACCCATAATTTACTAATTTAAATTGTTGGGATGATGAATAATCCCGATAAATAGTATGTTGTTTGTTATTATGAAAATATTTACTTCCAGGGCTTCATGACACAGACTGGAGATCCAACTGGAACTGGTAAAGGAGGGCAATCTATATGGGGAAAGAAATTTGAAGATGAAGTCCGAGATGATTTGAAGGTAAGAAACTGTAATGGAGACGAATGTGTATTATCTTTAAGCAGATTAATGTATTTTGCATATTTTGGTAATGACTCCCTGATGCAACACATGAATATTGAGAAAAAGAAAAGTAATTTTAACGACTCCAAAATATTTTGTATAAAATTTCCTCCCACTGTTTTAGATGATAAATTTTGGGGTAAGGAATCACGGTTATAAGTATTTGCACTTTAAGTTAATACGGGTTGACCATCGATAATCTGGCAACTGATATTCCGGCTCCTTCAGTATTCCAGCATGAATTTAAGAGCGCAGATTCAATTTTTTTGTTATCGGGAGGTGGTTTTAAAAATTTTTAAAAATTTATCAATTGATTAATTAATTACTGTTTTTTTTTTTTTTTTTTTTTTTTTATATATATACATTAAAAGGGTACTGGCCAAGAGACTACAAAAATACATTAAACAAATCCTTCTTGTTGCCAGACCTTGTAAAGAGGACAGTAGGAGAAATAGAAGCAGGGGATGGAGGTGTTTATGTTTTGATGGCGCTGTACTCAGAATCAGCTGTTTACTTAGGCTTGCAACAACAAACAGGCATTCCTTCTCATTAATCTGCTGCTGTATAGTCAGTGATGAAGATAATGATCCTTACAGCCATCTGCTATTTAACTTCTTTTCAAGGGTACAGTAATGAATTAAAATTCTGTAGAACTATTTCATTTAGTTGTTGAACATTAAATTTTCATTTGCTTTTTATTTACTGTTTAATTTCCTTTCTTTAAAGCATTGTAGTCATTTATTGTTACAATATATACAGGGGACAAAACCTCAATAATCCGGAAATTTCGAAAATTCGGCAGTCCTAAGGTCCCATGGTTGCCGGATTATCGATGGTCAACCTGTAAGTGGATAAATTTATTATCTGTTAAGGGGACTGTCTTCAGATATGATGATAACATCGGTTTTTCAGTCCTCCTAACCTTAGTTTTTCAACTAAGTCTATATTTTTTTAACACCAAATGCATGGCAATCAAACATGTAATTTGATTAAAAATTGCTTCATTAGGTTTTGAGCAAAAAAATATAAAAAACCTACTAATTCATATGATCTTCAAAAGAGTGACTCTACCTCAAATGTATGAAGAGTATGGCAATTCCTTTTCATGCATAGATAAAAAAAAAGCCTTATTAGGGTTTTTTTTCTCTGTCGGATAATCGTAATTAAAAAATGGTAAAAAGTCTATCTAAGGAAAGCAAGATTGAGCATTGCTAAATTTAGTTGTACTTGTGTTAAAACTATTTTGCAACAAAAATGTTTTGAATCGCTAAACTACACTCAAAACAGTGTTAACTTTTGTGTAAAATAAATGCATTTTGAGATAATTACACTTTTTTATGTTGCACCCCTACATCACTATAAAGATAATAGAGAGGAATATAAGATGTGAATATCTACTTACATAATTCATCAGCCAACCCTGGGAAGTCAGTAGTGCGAGGTCAGGTCAAGTCTAGGTCACTCCATGTCACGTTTTGACTACTTGTTTCCTCCTTTAAATGTTGACACAATGTCAGCTCTCTTCCTATCTATTGGAACCCTGCCCTCTTCCAATGAACTCATGATGACACTATGAATTTTATCTGCCAACTGTTTACTACACTCATACAATCCAATTGGACACTCCATCAGTGTGTATTTACCTAGTTGTAGTATACAGGGCCTGAGCTACACTCGTGTGGTCCTGTCTTCGTATCTATATTTGTCATTACCTCTCCCTTCAGTCCATTTTAAGTATCTATACTTCTTTGGGAAAACTGTACTTTTTTTCGTATTGTTCAAGCAAATTCTTTTTTGCAAATGTTTCTTGTGACCCCTCATATTTCTAGCCTCTCCTTTTCTTCTCAATATTAGGTCTTTTCTATCTGTTTCCTCCAGGTTGTTCATCAATTTATATATTGTGATTAAATCACCTCTTTCTCTTTTATCTTTCAGTGTCGTTAGATGCATTTCTTTTAATATTTCCTCATATGTTAGGTCATCCAATTTTGGCACCATCTTAGTTGCAATTCTTTGTATTATTTCTAATTTCAACACATGCTTTTCTTATGCGGGGACCATATTACTTCTGCATATTCCAGTTTTGGTCTGATCATTGTAGTTATAATTTTTCTCATCATATCTTTATCTAGAAAATGAAAAGCCATTCGTATATTCCTTAGCATCCTGAAAGGGTCACCAAATATTCTATTTATATGTTTCTCTGGTAATAAGTTGTCCTGTATTACCACTCCCAAATCTTTCTTTTCTTTTGTTATTGATATGATATTTTCCCCTAACTTATACGTCCATTACACTTTTTCCCATTTCCAATACATGGCATTTTTTGCATTGAATTTAATTTTCCATGTCTTGCTCCATTCATATATCTTGTTTATATCATTCTGTAACTCCTCACAATCCTTATAGTTTCTTATCTTTCTTAGTAATTTTACATCATACTTATGTAACTGCTTACTCCTTCTGTCATGTCATTTACATAAACTAAAAACATTATTGGTGCCATAACTGATCCCTGTAGTACTCCACTTTTCACTTCTCTCCATTCTGATTTTTCATCCTTTACTACTGTTCTCATTTCCCTTCCTTTCAGGTAGTCTTCCATCCAGATCTTTAATGTTCCTTTCAATCCTCCAATGTTCTTCCAACTCCTATGCGGAACCTTATCGAATGCCTTTTTGGAGTCTAAATATATGCAATCTGCCCATCCATCTCTTTCTTGTGTTATATCTATTACTCTTGAATAAAAACTTAATAAGTTTGTGACACATGATCTTCCTGTTCTGAATCCAAATTGTCTATCTGTTATTCCTTCTCTTTCTAAATATTCAGTCCATTGTTTCTTGATGACCTTCTCACATATCTTGCATACTATGCTGGTCAATGACACTGGTCTATAATTAAGTGATTCTTCTTTGTTTCCATTCTTGTAAATAGGCATTATATCAGCTCTTTTCCATTCTTTAGGAACTTTTCCTGTTTTAATAGAACACTCAATTTAATCATGAATTGGTTCAGCCATTTGTTGTCTACACTCTTCAAAATGTATCCTGATACCCCATCTGGTCCTATTGCTTTTCTTTTTTCCAATTCCTTCATCATTTCTTCTATCTCTTCTTTACTTATCCTGATTTCCCACATCTCGTTTTTCCTCACTTGTCCTTGTGGCTTTTTAAAGTCAGATTCAGTTGTGAATACTTTCTGAAAATTCTTATTTAGCACCACTCATTTCTTTCGGGTCCTCATATACTTCATTATATTCCTTAAATCTAATTATATTTTCTTTATGTTTTATTTTTCTAATAATAAATCCATAACACAGCTTTGGTTCTTCCTTGCATTTGCCCGCTATATCTTTTTCATATCTCTTTTCATCTCTTCCTACCTTTACATATTCATTCCTTTCTAGTTTACATTCTTCTTTCCTTTCCTGGATTGGTTTTCTTTTCATTCTCCTCCATGCTTCATCTCTTCTCTGAAGGGAGGGTGTCAGTGGTGCCCAACCACATGTTGTTTATTGATTATTAATCTACATAAGAACATAAGAAATGAGGAGACTGCAAGAGGCCAGTTGGTGACCTACACGAGGCAGCTCCTTGTCTGCCACCCTTGGAATAATCCAATATTTAGCCATCCCACCTGTCATCCCTATCCATACTCTGATCCAACCGTCTTTTAAAGCTACCTATTGACTCAGCACTTACTACGTGTTTACCCAGCCTATTCCAATTGTTCACCACTCTGTTAGTGAACCAATATCTACCTAGGTCTGTCCTGAATCTAAGTTTTTCTAGCTTGTACCCATTTCCACGTGTCCTATCCTGACTACTAATTTCTAAAACCTGATCAATGTTTCCCTTATTAATTCCTTTTACCCATTTGAAAACCTCAATCATATCCCCTCTTGCCCTCCTTCTCTCTAGGGAGTGGAGATTAAGACGTTTTAACCTATCTGTGTAGGGTAAATTTCTCAGCCCCTGAATCATATTGGTCATTCTTCTCTGAACTGCCTCCAAGAAGCCTATATCCTTCCTATAATAAGGGGACAAAAATTGAGCTGCATAATCTAGGTGGGGTCGAACTAGTGCTAAATACAACCTCAGAATGACCTCAGAACTCCTATTTGCCACACACCTACCAATAAATCCCAGTATCTTGTTGGCCCTATTTCTAGCTATAATACACTGTTCCCTGGGGTGCAAGTCACTGCTTATTTGAACTCCTAAGTCCCTCACACTATATGACCTTCCTAAGGTTGTGTCCTTTAATGTGTAGTCTACAGGCCTATTACCTTTACCTACGCTCATAATGCTACACTTGTTAACATTAAACTGCATCTGAACATGCAGCATCCTAGCATCATCTATATTCTTTACCGGTCTTCCTATCTTCGTGTCATTTGCAAATTTACTGATATCACTGTTTATTCCTGTCTCTAAGTCATTTATATAGATTATGAATAACAACGGTCCTAGTACTGATCCCTGTGGAACCCCACTAGTGACATTACCCCATTCTGATTTCTTCCCATTAATCTGTACTCTCTCTTCCCTACTAGTAAGCCATCCCTTAATCCAGTGTAGTACCTTCCCACCTATGCCATGAGCCTTGACTTTACTTAACAGTCTCCTATGGGGTACTCTGTCAAAGGCTTTACTGAAGTCCAAATAAACTATATCATACTCGTCCCCCTTATCTATGGTTTCAAATACTTTTTGAGTAATCTCCTTGCATCCTGCTCTATCTCCATCAATTTTTTGCCAGAAAACACAGCAGCAGTTGTCGTACATTGATATTAGAACATATTATACGTGTATAATGCCATAAAAAATTAATTCAACAATGAATATTTAGGCAAAATATATGGAATTGGATGTTGGAAATGTTCGGAATGCTATTAGGTTAAGATGACAACTATGAGAAATACAAATATAAAGGTAGCAGTTTATGAAATCTAGGTATCACCCTACATAATATCATAACATTTTTTATATAGGCTTGTAATGATTATGTATTGATTATTCATTCAGGTTTAATTTATAGTGTCACCAATTCAAGAGTGATTATGATTCTCTGTTGCAGCATTCCACCAGAGGGACAGTGTCCATGGCCAATAGTGGACCAAACAGTAATGGTTCACAGTTCTTCATTTCCTACTGTCCCCAGCCACACCTTGATCTCAAGTACACTATATTTGGAAAGTAAGTTAGATGTTTATTTAAATGTATCAAATTTTGGACTACTTTCTTACATGCACATAGATTTCTTTAAACAATGTAGAACATATGGTAACATGAGAAATTAGAGCCAAGAAAATTATGTCAAGACGATTCAGTAAAATATACATATGTTTGCTGACTTATGGTTCGCCACTATGATGGTGTTTTGTGTATGAATACGGTGTGGTGAGGGTAGGGGGGAGTAAGGTTTAAAGTTGAAGGAGTAGAGGTTGGGTTGTCAAGGTTTAATGAAAAAAAAAAGTCACTGGCACTAAAGAAACTACAGGAAAAATGCAAAAGATGGGTAATGAATAGGGGATAATAGTAGTGGAAGAGGTAATTGTGCTAAATGAAGAAAGGGAGAAGAATGTGTATGATTGGAAGAAGGAGGATGGGATGTTGTAGTTGAAAAGATAGTGGTACGTGGGGTGTTAGTGGAGATGCATCGAGAAAGAGGAACCTATTGGAAGCTACTGAGATGGGATTCTTGTCTAGCTTCTTTGAGTGTTAATCCGTAGAGTGCAAGCCACAGCTCAGGCTGGAGAGCGTGCGAGTGCGAGCCACAGCTCAGGCTGTAGGAACTTCAATAATTTCTCTTAAAAGTTCGCGTGCTTGTACCGACGAATAGGCATTGTTGGTATGTACTAGGATCCCTATTAACTAATTTTTGCCCGGCAGGCATCACTTAATCAAAACAGTTATCCTCAGGATACGATGGAGGGAAGAGTACCATCGCACACTTTTGTACCTGAGTGTACTCGCAGCCCTGGAAGTGTTATGTCAAAAAAACGTATTGTAAAGCGTAAACTAATTGCGAATGACTCCAGTGATGTTTAAAGAGTGGACGAACCTCAACCATCAACATCACGAATAACGCGTGGAAGGAGAGTGAGCAAACAAAAAAAGACGCAGGTGGCAACTGCTTCATCACCACCACCACCACCACCGCCTGACTCACGGCCAAAGCCTCTTACAGCTAACCTGACTCCTTCAAAATTCCTACCTTTGCTTTTTGATGAGGAGTTGTCATCACTGTCTGAAGGTGATAGTTAGGATGAATGTGTGGACAATGACAGCGGGGGCATTGGAAGTGATTCCAGTGAGGAGGGAACACAAGTGAGTGAAAGGGAGTTGGAGGATGAGGAGCAGGGAGAAGCGACATCGGTGTCACGTGATGCAACACTCGCTCCCTTGGTATGGACTGACGGGCATGATTTTGAGCCAGACATTCATAATTTTGATAATCGCAGATCAGGAGTGACAGATGACTGGCCTTGTAATGACAATGTTGGGGAAGCTGATTGTTTTCAGGCATTCATTGATGATGTAATATGTATAATTTGCAATACGTACATTGTATATATTTACATAAAAATAGCACATTATGATAATATTTAGTGTCATAAACCCCCTCCATACCTTCCCTACAGCCCACTACCATCCCAAGGTTGAGAGTCACTACCCAGCTGCACCCTCACATTCGTTTTTATGTACATTACTACAAATAAATGAATGAAAGGAGATTTTTTTTCTTACTATTAGACAATGCCCAGACATGGTATCTTCACTTCCACGTTGAAAAAAAAGTTAAAAAGAAATGTTAATTTTTGGGCTCATAATTGCACACCCAGGGATGGAATGGGAAACCCCTATTGCACACTCCACGGGTTAAGCTATGTTTGAAGCTGAGGGCAGCAACCTCCGCTTCAAATTTGTAGACAAGATAGCCTTGAAAGAAGACATTATGTTCTTGAGTGCAGTTTGCACAAATGCATTTGGTTAAGGGGCAGTTTGTGTGGGTATGGCCTGGTGAGGCACTGAGAGGGCAATATTTTGCTGGATGTCCAAATCTTCAACAGTTTTGCACTTACAAGGGAGAGGAATGTAAGGTTTAACCTTACAGAAGGCCCACTTATGTATACACAGTCTGGAAGATTTTGTTCTTTGAATGTAATTTTTGCTATATATGCTAGGTACTTGCGGTAGCCACGAGGGTTAACAGTAAAGCAGAACACAGGACCAATATCATGCCCGTCTGCAATGAGTTCAAAGAAGTCAGAAGAATAGTCTGGCCAGCTGATGCCCCAGGGCAGATTTCATGGATTATGAGAACAGTACCAGTATGAGTGTTCAATTGGCTATCAGGGGACACTGGTAAATATTTCCTATCAAGATCTTTGAGAACAAGCATAGCTTGAGCTTGGAATTCTGAGTCAACAATGACTAAGTGAGATTGTCAGGTCGTGTGAGGAAGATTACCCTTCCCACCTGTCTTTGGATGCATTATTTAAATTGGAAAGTGTTTTCCGAGTAGGGAAGCGTGAGCAGGGATATGGAAGTAGTATTTGTTCCTTTAATGAAGACTAAAGAAGCTGGATAAAGGAAGGTGATTAGTGGTAGTGGATGGACATGGGTGAGGGCCAGAGGAGGAGGGGACAGTTTAGGTTATAGAAGAGGGAGAGGTCAAAGTATAGGGTTGGTGAGTGGTTTTATAGTTTTTGTGGGTTATATGGATTTAAGGTGGTTATAGTAGTAGGAGGAGGAGTTTGTAACACTACGGTGTCATCAGCATATTTTATAATCAAATATGAGCTGTAATTACTTACAGTCATTAGTATAGAGAGTAAACATGATTGGGTCAAGTACACAACCCTGAGGCACACCCGTATTAGTATATACTACATTTGACTTAATTTTGTTAACTTTGGTATTGAGGCCTATCTAATAGATAGCTATGCATCCAAATAACAATTCTACTATTTACATTCGATTGTAATAAATTATTCATGAGAATATGTGGCTGTATAGTGTTAAACGCACTACTAAAATCAACGTATAGTATCCTAACTTGAGAATTAGCTTTATCTAAATGTTGAGTGACATTGTGGATGAGCGTAACAACAGCGTCTTGCATCGTCATCCACTGCTCTCTAAAGCTCCTCTTCACTCTCTACAAACAACACAGTGTTATTATCGCCAATACTCTTTACCTGGCACACTTAGCAAACTTATCTCTCTATAACTATTACACTTATCTTTACTACCTTTTCCTTTAAAGAGGGGAACAATAATTGCCTTCCAATTATCTGGTACTATTCTCTGTCTCCTTACAAGGTCACATATCAGACACATCCATTCCACCTCTGTTCCTCCTCTAGGCGGTGGTACAGTGGTCTAGCATTGGGGTATGCGAGCCTAGGATCCTGTGTTCGATCCCCTGATATTCGCTGACCACTTTTAATTTTTTGGTATTACCGCCGAGTGGCTAAAGATTACCCAAATTGCTGCCATACTGTCCTCAGACAGGACTTACAATGTTATATGCATCTGAGGCTGTAGTAGCAATTAGCCTCGCACGTTCTCAATATATTCAAGAGAGAATGTAAACATTTGAGACGTCACTATAAAAAATCTGAAAACCTACGCCAAATAACAGGCGAGGCAAGTCCATCTGTGCCTCATAAAAGCCTACTGGCGCCAACGGTTATTGATATAGAAAAAAAAAAACAATCTAACATTTATATAGTGAGTAATAAGCGAATCAAGACCAATAAGGTCATTGCAATAAAGTGCAAAATCAGGCGTGACAAAGAACATGATGGATAACAAATTAGATGTACGAGCAAAACATGTGAGAAGAATGACAGTACCAAGAACATTTAATCTACATAGTACCTTGTACACTCTGTGAAGAATAGTGTCAGAAGTCTGAAGGGAACATTATGCAACTCCTTTAATTTTGAATAAGCACACTCACTAAGTAAATTACAAGAAGCACCAGCGTCTACTCCAAGAGAAATGGGAGTGTTATGAGTTAAACACTGAAAAGTGAGAAGACTAGAACAAGCAGCAATTATAGAAGGAACTGAATACTGCTGTTGGCAAGGTATTGATTGAGATGGTAGTCAAGAATGTCACGAATCTTCCCCCAACTGATGATAAGTTAGACTACAACCAGCAGTAACTATGTTGTTTTCCTTCTTGCGGTGAATAACTAATCTCCCATCAGTCGAATGGTTACCATAGTCGCCCAAGGAAGTGGTATAACATCAAAGCTCAACCAACCAGAAATTAACAAACCAGAACATTTAATTCCTTATTGGTGCGTGAAAGTAGAGGTTATATTTTATACGAGTGTGTATAATGTATTTCAAATGCTCAACAGTTACTTGTAATATAAGTTGCAGAAAACTATTAGTCACACAGTGATTAATAGTGGAAATAAATTACCTGAGTAGTTCCTGTGGTGTGAAGACAGTGAATGGCAAGATTAATGAAAGTGTTCATGAAACTTTTGGCATATCTAGAATGGAAGAAAGAATTATTCATGGTATAGGAGCTTAAATGCAGCACTGCGAGATGGTTTCAACACCTGGGGGGAATGAATGAGAGTGAAAAACAAAAGAATATAGAATATTAGTGGTGTATGTTGTGGATATAAAGTTAAAACCTCATGTAA
>JAPQNM010001804.1:32500-37500 GCA_029783475.1 Metacarcinus magister | reverse complement strand
GTCATTATGAACTCCCAGGTATTCATAAAGCCCAAATATGCTCTTACAGAATGATTGCACTCACTCTACCCTTATAGATAATTAACTGTAAATGAGCCTCAGTTACTGAACACCCAGACGGTCTTTAAATACCATAAAATCCAAATATTCAGCCGGTATTAAATATCCTTCAGTAAATGCACTTCTACAACACTTATTTTCGGTTATATTTACAAACCAATCACTAGTACTCGTGACATTACGGACCAAACCACGTAACATAAAACAAACCTTAAATCAATGAAAATGCCACTTAAATACACAAGCTAACTCGAAGTTGAAGTGAAGCTATTGTGAAGTGGTTGAAAAATTGTTGATATTTTTTTCTCTAAATCCGTGTACTATCTATAATATATTCAACTTTACAAGTATATACAGTGGACATACCTGTGTCGCTTCGTCGCACTGGTCTTCATATGTTAAGCATACCTTAGATAACCATGTTTCTAGTACGTACGTACATGAAACACTGAAAATTACCGGAAAGAATCGAATGAATGTCATCATGATATATCTTCCCCACTCTAAGGCACGCACAAAGTATCATGGTGACACGAAATATGTAGAAAAATTTCGTTGGAGCAATATCTTTTGGGTCTCTCTCTCTCTCTCTCTCTCTCTCTCTCTCTCTCTCTCTCTCTCTCTCTCTCTCTCTCTCTCTCTCTCTCTCTCTCTCTCTCTCTCTCTCTCTCTCTCTCTCTCTCTCTCTCTCTCTCTCTCTCTCTCTCTCTCTCTCTCTCCTCTCTCTCTCTCTCTCTCTCTCTCTCTCTCTCTCTCTCTCTCTCTCTCTCTCTCTCTCTCTCTCTCTCTCTCCTCTCTCTCTCTCTCTCTCTCTCTCTCTCCTCTCTCTCTCTCTCTCTCTCTCTCTCTCTCTCTCTCTCTCTCTCTCTCTCTCTCTCCTCTCTCTCTCTCTCTCTCTCTCTCTCTCTCTCTCTCTCTCTCTCTCTCTCTCTCTCTCTCTCTCTCTCTCTCTTCTCTCTCTCTCTCTCTCTCTCTCTCTCTCTCTCTCTCTCTCTCTCTCTCTCTCTCCTCTCTCTCTCTCTCTCTCTCTCTCTCTCTCTCTCTCTCTCTCTCTCTCTCTCTCTCTCCTCTCTCTCTCTCTCTCTCTCTCTCTCTCTCTCTCTCTCTCTCTCTCTCTCTCTCTCTCTCTCTCTCTCTCTCTCTCTCTCTCTCCTCTCTCTCTCTCTCTCTCTCTCTCTCTCTCTCTCTCTCTCTCTCTCTCTCTCTCTCTCTCTCTCTCTCTCTCTCTCTCTCTCTCTCTCTCTCCTCTCTCTCTCTCTCTCTCTCTCTCTCTCTCTCTCTCTCTCTCTCTCTCTCTCTCTCTCTCTCTCTCTCTCTCTCTCTCTCTCTCTCTCTCTCTCTCTCTCTCTCTCTCTCTCTCTCTCTCTCTCTCTCTCTCTTCTCTCTCTCCTCTCTCTCTCTCTCTCTCTCTCTCTCTCTCTCTCTCTCTCTCTCCTCTCTCTCTCTCTCTCTCTCTCTCTCTCATACAAATAGATAGATAGATCGTTCTAGTGACCACATATCACGATATATAACTAAATACATAAACATTTCACACACACACACACACACACACACACACACACACACACACACACACACTAATCTGTACACAAACCAAGTGAGGGAAATAATTGTTAGGGTCGTGTTGAGGGAGTTGTCGAGTCTTACACTTGGAGCATTACACGAGGAGAGGGCAATAGAAGTTCATAGTGTGATTGAGCGTCATGGTGTAGGTATATAGCACGGAGGGAGAATGTGTTGTTAGTAACGGGTGCACGAGATTCCCCTGCGATTTATTATTCAACATTGCTATTACAGATGACAAAGTTTAAACACTAAATAACTTCATTGCAACACGCTCTAGCAAGGCACACACTATGAAGAGAAACTACCCAATGTATTCGCTATTTTGCATATAACGAGTGATAACGAGTGTTTATGGTTATAGTACGGTGTTTTTGTGACCTGTAGTGATGTTGACTGACTTGTGATGAAGTTTATCAAGTGACTGACGCACCTGATATCCCTCTTGTGCCAGAACCCCTCCGTCAGTCAGGTAAATTGTTCTGGAATCATTAAACGAAAAGTTGGTCTTGTCGAGATAAACGTTACACGGGGTCTCCTTGCTCCTGCCTCCCTCACACCATGCTGACACCACCCTCACTCCATACACCGCTCCTCGCCCCCAACATTATCCTCCTTGCTTGTTTCTCCGTTCATTCCTCATTTTTTTTTCCTTATCTCGTCTTACAGCTAGATTACATCTTCGAACAGCTACGTTCCACTACTTTCCTCAAGTTTTTTCTTTCTTTAGTGTCATTTATACTGCGTAGGTGTAGGTCAGTTATGAGAAGTTGGGGATCTAGGATAATTTTAACTACCTTTGTAGAACAATTAATTTGCGAAGAAAAGAAAGCATAATGTAAAACAGTGCATGTTCTCCGGCCAGTAGAATAAAGTGATGTATATATGAGCCCCACGGGGTACGGGAGGAGTTGCCCTAGAGTCAGGTCAGGCGTCTAGGGCTGCTGGTCTCGTGGGAGTTGAGGACTCCAGGAATCCAAATGTTGTAAAGGAATTGATTGGAAGATTCTTAAACTTTTCAGTACGTACTACTTTCTGATAATTTTCATAAGATCGATTGAAAGCTTTAACTTTGTATACCTCATTTTCGAGATGACGTGCTTTTCAAATTATCTTATATGGATCGTCTTCCTTGAGACTGCTTGAAGGATAAGGCGCCAGGGCGTTCCCTTGGGTAGACACGGTGGTCGTTGGGGTAGAGGGGATCATAGGAGCGGGAGTGTTTAGTTTCCGGTTATCATTTTCAGTAATATTCTGATCTCAGTATTATACTCCACCGTGAAATGCAGCACAAAAAAATGTATTTGATTTCTCATAACGATTCATGTGCTATCAAGTACATGACCAGTGTGCCTTAGCGTACATACATAAGCCAGACAGCCAAATAGTTCAGTACGAAAGTAATAACATGTTTGATCCCAAGAAGCGTTCACATCCCTTACAAGATGAGGCGCCTTTCACACTCCTACCCACTGTCCTGCAAGCAATATTCTTTTATGTTAGCGAGACATTGTAAAGTCATTTACAAAATAATTCATACCATCGGCTGTTAGCACGAAATTAAATAGTAAATATACGGCATCTTGGAAGCTAAAATGGGATTACACAATTATGAAGATATCCTAATGTTCATGCAATTTCACTCCTCAAATTACCATCAAATTAAGTGGAGTACATTGGCATTCCCTGCTTTGAAACATTTTGACGTGAGACTTACCTGAGCCTCCGTCAGAGTCGAGTGCGGCCTGATGATGCAGCTTCTTCGAAAGTAATTTAATTTCTTGTTCCCGCATCATCAGCAAACTGTTTAAGAAACTCTGATGATCATTCGTTCTCCCTTGTGCCGCCATTTCGTACCTAACTGCAGACACGTTAAATCCTCGGTCAAACGCAGGTGTGTCGCACTCGACAACCGCACAAGCGACTGTTCACCAGCAACTGGTTCAGTAGAGTTGGCCGGGCCGTCCCACTAATATCCCTTCCCCCTTTCCCCGCCTCCACTGGTTAGGAGGTCAATTTCCTCGTGCAACTCCAATTGAATAAATCGTTGCTATGCCACCACAGCAATAATCTATGATGATATTTTTATATTAATTAATCATTTCTCAATTATGCTCACTACCGAAAAACCGTTTATCACCTATAGAGCAACAGAGAAACCACAGCCAAAATATCAAACAACCGTAGTCTAATGAAACTTAACGAAACTAAATGAAATGTTTCAATTCCCAAAAGGGAGCAACTGAGGTCACGTGAGGGTACATAACGCCCAGGCCATCCCGGGGTCCCATGTGACCACCCACGAGATGTCCCACAGCTTTATCAGGTAAAAGAATGAGAAAAGGTCGACCTGGCCACTCCTCAGGTCACGCCACTGACCGCTGATTGCCAACATATCGGTGAGTCCGAGACATGACCGCCAAGGCCTCAGTATCGCAACAATAGCTCACTCCTAATCAATACCTGGCGATGGTTACGCTAAGTGGAATAAGTTCCCGCCAACACCACTCATGCAGCAAACTTGAAGGAGAAATAAAAAAAAGTATCAACCACGCAGTCCCTGACGCACGCCACATTTCGTTTTTACTGAAATATTACACAAAAAGCAAGTGCTGGTGTGAGTAATACAATAACGAGACACATGCACACTTGCTTCACAACCCACGGATCGCTTCACTCAACAACCACATTCGGCTTCTTCTTAGACACCACTTTGAGCTAAAGGGCGATACGCCCGTGTGTGTGTGTGTGTGTGTGTGATGGGTCTCTCTCTCTCTCTCTCTCTCTCTCTCCCTCTCTCTCTCTCTCTCTCTCTCTCTCTCTCTCTCTCTCTCTCTCTCTCTCTCTCTCTCTCTCTCTCTCTCACCCAAGTTAATGTGCGAAATAGGACAAAACCCCTACAGTTATATTCTGTTAAGTTTTTGGACATTAATACCTTTTAATACCATCAAAATTTAAAGAAAAAATATAATTTAAGTAATTCATTCCTAAAAATAATTATGAAAAATCCTGATACTAAAATCCTATACTGATACCCAAATCTTATTAGTTAACTCAGTTATTTATCAACTACACTCATCATGTTACGTTGCATGGTGACGTAGCTAATACCCTCGTGCACACAAGAAGAAACTTTTGAATATCAAAGGCAAAACAAATTTATTAATTTTTTTCTCCATCAAATCGTTAACTAGGTAAATTACGTAAGTAATTTAACCGCCGATTTAGAGTAAACAATATGAGCGTCTATGAATGTTTTATGTCTATGAATTTAACCTTGTGTCCCTATTTTTCAGATGAGAAGTGTAGTGGCAGCACTTGTTACTGTTATTAAAGTTATTCCTCATCCAGGATGTATCAGCATTAGTGGTCGT
>JAPQNM010001804.1:0-27500 GCA_029783475.1 Metacarcinus magister | reverse complement strand
CCGGAACTGAGGGATTTAACATATGAGGAAAGATTGAGGATACTGGAGCTTCCAACGCTTGAAAGTAGAAGAGAAAGGGGAGATTTGATAAGTGTTTATAAAATGGTGAATGGAATGGATGAAGTGGATGGCGACTTGTTGAACTTGGAAACGAGAACTACAAGGGGACATGGAAAGAAGTTGAAGAAGGAGCAGTGTGTAAGGGATATTAAGAAGTATAGTTTCCCTCACAGAGTTGTGGACACCTGGAATGCTTTGAATGAGGAAATTGTTAATGCCGTCAGTGTGCATAGTTTCAAAGCTAAGCTGGACAAAGCAAGATGTAGAGACGGGTCATGAGATTACTCCCCTCCCGTAAACCACAACTAGGTAAATACAACTAGGTAAATACACACACACACACACACACACACACACACACACACACACACACACACACACACACACACACACACACACACACATTCTCTGGTGGTTAGTTTGGATTTTGAGGAGGAAAGTCTTGTATAACAAACTTACTAAGCGCTTACTGGCGCCCAGGGGCAACCACTAGAATTGGGGCCCCCCTTCCTCCCTCTCAGATGGCAAAATTGGAATATCACAAAATTGGAACCCGCAAAATTGGAGGGAGCACTGTACCTTGAAAAGAAAGACTATGTTAGAAATTCTGTAATGATATAAAAAAAAAACCTGTCTTAGGCTTACTATCACATAATATATCACAAGAATATAAAGAAATCATCCTTTACATTTTTTAGCATATCCAAGACTACATTAGGAGTAATATAATCCTGGTAAATACATAAACATGGTGCCAAAAACATTTCCTTTTGGTATTGATGTTCCTGCACATGTAAATAAATTACTAAGCAAAATAGATCAACCTTTGTGCATTACAATACAGAAGATATGAAGTCCTTATCTACGGCATAAGTAATGTATTTGGCATTTTGCAACACAATAAATAAAATAATAATACTATGGCATCCCAAATATAATGAATGTTGTCCTTCATGATGATATTAACATATGGAAATGACCCAAATATTTCCTTTACCCTTTAAAAACATAATTTTATCCTTCCTTTACTAATCAAGGTAAGTCTGCATAACTACTGCTCGGACGATATCGATATAAACATGAAGTCCTACATAATAGTGTATTCCACACATCTGTAAAGGTTTCAGGCGGTGCTCGTCATTGTAAGCAAATAAAGGCCATATAAGGCAAACCGGAAAAGAATCTAGGGTGAAATGCTTAACTTTTGGATATTAAAATATAAAAAGCTTATATAACCGAACCTAACCGAACCAAACCTAACCTAACCAAACCTAATATAACCTAATCTAACCTTAATCTAACGTAACATAACCATAACCTAACATAACATAACTAACCTAACCTAACCTAACATAACTTCAAAGACGCTTTGCGAGGTAAATAATGGTTAGCACCGCCTGAAACCTTCCCAGATGTGTTGAGTACACTATGTATAGTATGTACCACTTCATATTTATATTGATATCGTCCGAGCAGTAGTTATGCAGATTTACTCTGCTCAAAACTGGTAGTACACATTCAACACTAGATTGTTATAAATAAAAGATATTAATTTCTTAGTTTAAACACCATCATATATCACAATGATCTGAATGCTGCTTGAGCAGAGTGTATTATTGCACTGCTTGGCTCCCAAGCAAACCAATGCACACCACCACCATTACCCTTAGTTAGTAAGAGGCCATGCTTTGTTTCAGTTTTAAGTCTATTTATTGTATCAGTTTTTATAAGTTTTACTTGGGAAAATACTGTTTCTACTGCAGCTGATGAGTGAGGAAGGACAAGCAGACTTAGCAAATTTGCCAGGGTATATCTGCATAACTACTGCTCGGACGATATTGATATAAATATGAAGTCCTACATACTATACATAGTGTACTGAACACATATGTGCAGGTTTCAGGCGGTGCTCGTCATTATAGCCAGATGTAGACCATAATATGGCAATCCGGAAAAAAAATCTAGGGTGAAATGCCTAACTTTTGGGTAATAAAATATAAAACGCTTACATAACCGAACCTAACATAACCTAATCTAGCCAAAACCTAACGTAACATGCCCATAACCTAGCTTAACCTAATCATAACCAAACATAACATAATCAACCTAACATAACTTGAAAGATGGTTTACCAGGTAAATAATGGTTAGCACCGCCTGAAACCTTTACAGATGTGTTGAGTACACTATGTATAGTATGTACCACTTCATATTTATATCAATATCGTCCGAGCACTAGTTATGCAGAAATACCTTTGCCAGTTTTGGAAATATGTATTATTGATCCATCATTGTTCTTTATTTTCTTAACTGAGCACCAAAACTCAGCTGGATTTCCAGAGGTACTGAGTACTTCATGAAAACTGACTGACCTCCATTCATCATTTACTTCATCATATTCTGATTCATTAATGAGTTGTGGAAATTTTGTGAAAAGTGCTACCAAGTTTTTCACCCCAGTCACTCGAGCTACGGCAGGATCACAGGCTTTTAGTAAGGGCAATGAATCACTTAGTCCTATGAATCTCTTATTACTTACTTGCGCTGAGAGTTGTACATAAAAATCAAGATAATGAACTTGCTTATTTCTGCCTTTTGCTCCTTTTGCACATTTTCATCACTCAGCATATTTTCTACTGTACTGCTAAAGTTCCAGTCATTTTCAGATAAGAAATTGGAGGGGTTTTGAAATTCAACAGAGAAGGGATCTGATTCAGCCTTGATTACATGCTTCTTTATGAAATTACTGATTATAGTTCTGTAGAAGGCTATGATGCTAGAGTATACTGTGTGAATCATTACAATAATAGTACAGATAAAATTAACAAATACTTACAATGTTGGGTGAGGTGCGGCCTGTTTGCACCGATCGTACTGCGCACTGCGCATTACTCCATCACCTTCTTCTTCGGGTACATGGTTTTAGCTGATCACGTAAGTCTAAAACAATAATTCGAGGTAAAAAAAAAATGTATGAATCTATAGCGGGCCTTTTATTTCGATTATTTCATATCGATAATACGAAAAAAAAATAATAAATAAAAATTACCAAAATGATCAAAAGTATAAATTTTTTCCTCAATGTCAATCACGTATAATTTTAGTCTAGTATCGTAAAAACGTACCGATACCAGCAAAAAGTATCAAAATGGTACTTTCGTACCGTCACTGGAAACCCTGGGTAAACCCCTATAATTAGACTAGAACGTAGGTCACCTACGTTCTTGGATTTAGGCCGGGAGCAGACGAGCCACGCCGTGGCGGGGATGTGGTTTCCCATAGGTTTCCATTGCTTAGAAGCGAATCCGCCCACACAGGGATTGTGGGACTCTAGGCTGGTGTAGCTGCGGGGCCCTAAATAGCCGAGAATGGAGAATGTGAGACAAATGAGCGAGCGAAGCGATCCTTACCAGCTGGGGGAGTTGGGAATTTTGAGAAATTGGCGAATTTTAGAGACATTTTAAAGGTCAGTTAATAGGAAGTATGTTTTGTTTATTAGTAATGTTTATAATTGATTGAGAACTGTGTTACTGTATACTACTAAATTATACGTTTCTAATCTTCATGGCCACCCCTTCTCTGGTAAAAAAAAAAAAAAAAAAAAAAAAAAATAATAATCCGACCTCGTTTTGGCGCCCCCCTACATGCCACCCCCTAGCTACGCCACTGCTCAAGAAGGCTTTTTACAAGGTACACGTTACAAGAGACTGCTCTGGAAATTAGAAATTGTAAGAGGATTGAAAGGTGGTTTGCTGAAATCTGAATTAGGCGATATCTCCTCCTAGGGCGACTGTACATAAACAATTAAATTCATCCACCACTCTGAAGTTCCTCTTCACTTTCTGCTAACAACACAGCGTCATTTGCAAACAAGCATGTCACCACCGCCTAACCTCTTCCATTCATCTTCAGTCTTGCATCTACATTCTCCACTTAAGCTTTAATTTTTCTCATACACCTATCTATTAAAACATCAAACAGCCATGGCAACATCACATATTCTTGTTTCACTTTCATTCCTATGGGAGAACTTAGTTAATGGTCTATTCACCCTCACTTATGCACTTGCCTCCCTATAATATGCTTTACTTCCTCCCAGTAACTGTCCTCCAAAACCATGAATTTTCAGAACGTTCCAGAGAAATCCCTATCAGCTATATCACATAAGATAAGATAAGATAAGATAACTTTATTGTCACATTGAATACAGATGCAACATGAAATTCGTTTTGGCATAAAATCTCACCCATAAAGTAAAATAGCAATTTTTCCATACAAAATGAAACACATTAATAATAATATTTTTAGAGTACCATTTCTAATACCAGATCCTGTCACCACCATTATGTACGTACAGTGTTATACTTATTTACAGACCTATGTTACTGGGATGCTATATACAGTTATATACTCTTTGGTATAAAGGAATTTTTAAATCTACTTGTATGTTGCATAGAGAGTGATAATTTCCTGCTTGATCTATGAAAAATGTAATGACAGTTCAGTGGGTGATTTACATCATTCATGATCTTATCTATCTGCTTCATTACATTGCTATTGTATAATTCCTCTAGTGGTACAGTTTTTGCGTGGAGTCTAACCGCAGTCTTTATAATTTATTATTTTTTTCTTTTCTTTACTTGTATGCTTTCTTTAGGTCCATGAAGACTGCATACAATTTTTCACCCCTCCGAAAATACTCTTTTATCATCATTTTGATTGCAAATATCTGGTTCACACAGCCTTTTCCTTTCCTAAATCTTTCCTGCTCCTCGCTAACCTTCCCTTCGGTTACTTCCATCAGTTGTTTTTTTCCGTCAAGACTCTCACATACATTTTTCCTGGCACACTAAGCAAATCGCTCTATAACTATTACACTCATCTTTACTACCCTTACCTCTATGCAAGGTCACAATAATTACCTTCTTCCATTCATCAGTTACTTTTCTTTGCCTCCATGCAAGTAGTCTAGTCAAAGTACCAAACAGCCCTCAAAAAATTGCAAAACATTTTTTTATGGTGTTAATTTGTTCTTTAATGTGTGAACAACAATACCGCAAAAGTTTACCAAAAATAGTTTACCGGAAATGGGTCAAAATCGTGTCATACAAAGATGACGACCCATGCTTCATATTTCCATATTTCACATTTCCCCTTCATCATCTGATACTGGATCTTGACACGTGTTGTAACAATGGCCATTTTGGTATGGTCCGCATGCTTGAGAACAGTGTAATTCAACGGTGTGTGTTACAAACACCGGAACAGCTGCAGCTATGCATTTTCAGGAGTGTTTCTGGTGAGGATGCAGTATCCGTCATCACTGGAACTAGTTTGTTGGTTTGTAGACTCCAACCCCCATTTAATGACGTCAATATCCTCACCCTTGCCCATCTATTGCATTACCTGGAGATAGCTTCTCAGAGAATCATACTTTGTAGGGAGGTCCGGAGTTAATGTGGACGAATCACGATACTATGATTGACAATGAGACTACTTTGTAGCCGAAGATGTTGGAGGCAGTCGTTCGGGTGTCACGAAGCTTTTGGTCGCACTGACTTTTTTTTACGAAGACGGGTGTATCTGACAGCAGATAGGTTGTCCCCAGGTTTGCCATTGAGCAGAGATACTATGAGTGCACATCCAGAGACTACAATCACACCCAAGTCTTCTTCAGGTATACTAAAGATCTTTGCACAACTTCGCAGGATTGAATTCCCTTTTATCACTTTTGCAGAGCAGATTGCTTTCCAATTCCAAATATCCTGGAAGTGGTGTCGCATCCTGTGAACGCATGCAGAAACAGCAGACTTTGACAGATCTCGCTACCTAGAACCTGCTTTATGACCTTTATGTCATACACTATATATACAGTAAGACTCCCTTTATCTGAGCGGAAGTGGAGCTTTGTACCATCGCTCGGAGATGCGTAATGAAGCAATAACACAAACAAATCCTTGTCCTCGCCAATGAGCGTGGTAGTTTTTTTTTCAGATGACATTGATACTGATGTCATTACAATGACCAAGTCAGCATTTCCCTCACCATGTATCACATGACATCCTCTGATTTTCATGCGATCGGCAAGCAGATGGATCAGTGTCTTTGTTCTCGTTATTGGAAAGGAAATCCTACATCTTTCCAGTGAATTTCGTTGTTTCAATGATATTCACCTTATGACCGTCATGATTTTGGCCCCGTCGCTAATGTGTACTTTCCTTCGTACTTGGACCACCACTGTAAGCATCGAAGACTACCGTAGCCTTGCCGTAGTGTTTCACAGTGAATGATGCATAGTCGTCGGCAATGGAAGTGTAGGTCCTTCCATCAGACCACTTCAGCCGAGGAAGAAGGGAACCTCTATCAAAGACATTGTGTTCTGCTTCAGAAGCAGTCTCCAGGACCGATTAATTTCAAATGGCTGTGACATAGGCTTTAAGAGGGTGCATCAGTTGTGCTTTGTCTGCCTTCCGTAAGACCTGTTTTGCTTCAAAGAGTGCTTGAGGATAAGGCGAGAGTTCGTAGTTCCTGATTTCATCGAGTGAAAGTTCTGCAGTTTGAGACACTACGAGAAACCTTTGGAACAACAAAGCTGAGTCTATTGCTCTGTCTTCGGCAATTCTGATTTTCGACGCTGATGCCAAGGTCTTTGCCTTCATATTCCTTCTGTATGAAAAGGAAAACACCAACTGTCCTCCTATCTTTGCGAGTGTTTCCTTGCCGAGAGCAAACAGGTCATGGACGTTCACATCTTTATTTGCGTGTACACATGTTATAATATTGTGCAAAGATGCTTCATCAGCAAAAGGAGAAAATGCTTGCAGTTTGTCTGCAATTTTCTCCAGGTCTTCATGATCTCTTCTCACCCTTGACCCTGTTGCCTCCTTATGTTGCTCATTGGTGACGAAGCTCTGGCCTGTGAAAATCTGCATTGCCTCACTGTACGTTGAAGACACTGACACATACATAGTCCATATGGTCCTTGGATGGTCGGACATTCTACTTCCTCGTGTGAGTCCACCTGCAGTTTTGAGGGATCTCATAAGAGCTTGCTCGATAACCAGGTCACATACAAGGCCAGCCCAGTACTGATCAGTGCGCCTGCTGACATGCAAGCCATTCATGAACCTATGCAAGACAGATGGGTGGTTCTGTTCTAGTTTTTGCATGGACTGGAGGTAAAGGTAGGTCAATTGTAGATCTCATCTGCAGATGAGATGAGCGAATCCAGTGTTGTGTCCCCTATCAGTGTTTACATAGACAGCTCCTCAATTTCATTCACAAGTTTTGCAAAATCAGGGTCGTGACAAATGATGTTGTCTACAACCTGTTGTGTGAGACACTGATCAAGGAGCAGATGACCACGGAGAGCACGGAGAGCACGCTGAACTGCTTTTCCTGACAACATATGTGATGTACTGCATTCTCGCCATAGATCGTTACCAGGAAGCAGGATGACGTTATGACATTATGACTGCACCTATAATCTTTTTGAGAGCCCAGAGTAATGGTCGTATTATTTTTTAGACTTTTTCAAAGTCGCTTGTTCACCGAAATGAACGCTAATCAAAGTACGGAAGAGCCAACCGCCTTCCTAACTGGAATATTAGGTGTTTGTAGTGGCAGAGGCGGCCATCAAGTATGACGTCATATACAAAACTTTTCCGATGATGGAATTTTGGTAGACTTTTGGAATTTTGTTATTTACACATGAAATAACAAAATAACGCAATAAAACAATTTCTTGCAATTTGTTGGGGGTGAGGGGGATTCAGGTCATATTTTGACTGGACTAAAGGTCACATATCATGAGCATACTGGGGACGGGTAAGTGAGTGGGAATGGGAGTGAGAGTGAATGGGAATATAGTAAGCGGCAGCCATCAAAGGTCATATGGCGCTATGTTAAGCTAAAAGGCAGATATTTTGCAAGGCAAAATATGGGGACGGAAAGAATGGTTAGTTACAGTGAAATAGTTAGATCAAATTGATGATGGGTTATAAAAAAAAAATGACAAATTCAGAACCATCAGTAAAAATTGGATTGCAATGGGGGACTTATATGCAGTCCACCAGATGTCTCATGGGTCAGAGGGCCCCTCGCCTGAAATGAGGCCCTAATTATCTCGACTTCCATACGTTCATCCAAGTAAATCTTCATCAAGATATCAGGACACACAATTGATGTAGTCAATAAACTTCGTAACAAAATTGAAGGAGACGGTAAAATAAAACCATAGTTGTTGTATATCGCTGAAATTCAACCCAGATTTTCCAACATCTTGCAAGACAAGTTTTTTTTTCTTCATAAAAAAATAGTCTAAAATGAGTCCCGCCTCTAAAAATTTTGAAATTATATTAAAGTCTTATAAACGTATTCATTTTTAGTACTTCAATATGTCTTTTACCGAAAAAGCCGAAAACAGAATTGCGGTAAATTTCATTGTTGCATAGGGGCACGCAACAGTTGGTTGGCATGGTGTAGCCACGAAAATCTTTAATTTCTTTGAAGCTGAGAGTGGTACCGCAGTACAAAAGTAAACAATTAACAATGGGTTAGACCTCTCATCTTCATGTGAGAACTGTCTCCTGGTCCCAGTTGTTTAGTGTACATTATATGTACATTACATTACATGAAATTTACGCCAAAAGACAAACGGACATAATAAAAAGCAGTGCGTTTCTAAGACGTAAACGTAATTCAAATAATTTTAGAGGACAGACATTTTGGCCTATTTTTTTTTTATAAGCGAGAAAACCCCCTGTTGTGTTACAAGATGTTGAATAATCTGGCTTGGTTTTCAGAGACATACAACAACTATGGTTGCCTTTTCACGTCTCTAACATTTTTGCTACAAAGTTTATTGACTACATCATTGTGTGTCCTGATATCTTAGCGAAAAGCTTCTTGTGTGAACGTAAAAAAGTCAAGATAATTAGGGTCTTTTATCAGGCCAAGGGCGTAGTGGTAGAGAGCTTTCAAAGTCCCCGATTGGCATGAGAAGAAAAGTGTTCAAGAAAAAGGGATCATAAGATGTAAGTTAGTGCATTATACTTGAAAGAACATAGATCAAAAGTAGACAGCAGAGGTAATTTCTATGGAAGCGATTTTTTTTTCTTCTTAAATAAAGAGGATAGGAGCAATGGGATCATTACAAGCGAGGGGATCAAGAGTAGGAGGTATGAAAGTAGTAAAGGTAAAATCTGGGCAGGAGGGATCTTGGAGAGAGGAATTATTTAACAGGGATTCACGAGAGAATCCAGGAGGTAAATCAATGAAAGGTTTTGCTATAAAGACTTCAATATCAGAGATTGTCTCATTTGGAAAAGAAGAGAGAAGACAGTGGGGGTAAAGGTTTTCTTTAGGGCTGGGTGGGAACCGGTTCCGGAACCAGTTCCGACGGTTCTGCCACGACTGGCTGGGAAGTCTGTGAGTCGGTTCTGCCTCATGAATACTGAATATGGATCCTCATGAGTCAAAAACATTAAGTTATGTAGTGTTAGAAAATAATCATAAAAAAGGTCTACAAATGAACTAAAAGTGTACTGAAATATATAAAGTCCCTGCGTCCAATAATCAAAGAAATTGAAGAAATATAGAAATATTTTGTTCATGCAGGCCAATATTAGGCACCGATTTAGTGTAGTCATAAACGTCTTTGTTTCTTTGCACTCTGATTGGTAGATGTACGGTGACGTCACAGCATAGGGCGTCAGTAATCAAGTAATAAGAACATAAAAACATAAGAAATGAGGAGACTGCATGAGGCCAGTTAATGACCTACACGAGGCAGTTCCTTGTCTCCCACTCTTGGAATAATCCAATATTTAGCCATCCCACCTGTCATCCCTATCAATACTCTGATCCAACCGTCTTTTAAAGCTTCCTATTGACTCAGAACTTACTACGTGTCTACCCAGCCTATTCCAATCGTTCACGACTCTGTTAGTGAACCAATATCTACCTATGTCTGTTCTGAATCTAAGTTTTTCTAGCTTGTACTCATTTTCACGTGTCCTATCCTGACTACTAAATTCTAAAACCTGATCAATGTTTCCCTTATTAATTCCTTTTACCCATTTGAAAATCTCAATCATATCCCCTCTTGCCCTCCTTCTCTCTAGGGAGTGGAGATTAAGACGTTTTAACCTATCATTGTAGGGTAAATTTCTCAGCCCTTGAATCATATTGGTCATTCTTCTCTGGACTGGCTCCAAGAAGCCTATATCCTTCCTATAATAAGGGGACCAAAACTGAGCTGCATAATCTAGGTGGGGTCTTACTAGTGCTAAATACAACCTCAGAATGACCTCAGAACTCCTATTTGTCACACACCTACTAATAAATCCCAGTATCTTGTTGGCCCTACTTCTAGCTATAATACACTGTTCCCTGGGGCGCAAGTCACTGCTTATTTGAACTCCTAAGTCCCTCACACTATCTGACTTTCCTAAGGTATTGTCATTTAATGTGTAGTCTACAGGCCTATTACCTTTACCTACGCTCATAATGCTACACCTGTTAACATTAAACTGGATCTGCCATTTCTCTGACCACTCGTACAGCCTATTTAAGTCATCCTGCAGCATCCTAGCATCATCTAAATTTTTTACCGGTCTTCCTATCTTTGTGTCATCGGCAAATTTACTGATATCACTGTGTATTCCTGTCTCTAAGTCATTTATATAGATTATGAATAACAATGGTCCTAGTACTGATCCCTGTGGTACCCCACTAGTGACATTACCCCATTCTGATTTCTTCCCATTAATCTGTACTTTCGGTTCCCTACTAGTAAGCCATCCCCTAATCCACTTTAGTACCTTCCCACCTATGCCATGAGCCTTGACTTCACTTAACAGTCTCCTATGGGGTACTCTGTCAAAGGCTTTACTGAAGTCCAAATAAACTATATCATACTCGTCCCCCTTATCTATGGTTTCAAATGCTTTCCTATAGAAGGATAATAAATTTGTCAGGCAGGACTTCTCCTTGCTAAAACCATGTTGACTATATCTAATTAGCTTGTGTTCATCTAAATGTTTTCTAATTGCCCCTGCTATGATAGCTTCTAACATCTTGCCTACCACTGATGTTAAACTGATTAAGCGGTAGTTACTACTTTCTGCCTTATCTCCTTTCTTGAATATAGGAACTACATTTGCCTGCCTCCATAGCCTAGGAACTACTCCTGTGTCTAGAGATTTTCTAAAAATTATCGCAATGGGTTCAACGAGTTCTTCTCTACATTCCTTAAGAATCCGCGGAAAAATGTCGTCCGGCCCTGGAGATTTAGTCTTTTTAAGTCTATCTATTTCCTTGCTAACTACTTCCCTACTTATGACTATTTCGCTTAACTTATCAACCTCTTGTCCCCTAAAGATCTGTACTGGCTCCAGTTCCCTACCCGACTCTTCCTGAGAAAATACGGACAAGAAGTATTTATTTAATTCCTTACTAATTTCCTCACCATTTTCTATCAAGCTGCCATCCATTCCTTTAAGAGGTCCTATTCTTTGCTTTGTTTTAGCCTTGTACAGCTGATAGAATCCCTTTGGATCCTTCTGGGTATCTCTAGCTATCCTAACCTCATAATTCCTCTTTGCGGTCCTACTATCCTTTTTAACTTTCCTAGCTAGGTCATTATACTGCCCTACTACCTGTACTTCTCCCCTTTTAATTATCCTATAGAGTCCCCTTTTTAATCCAATTTCCCTTCTAATGCTGCTATTCATCCATTTTGGATCATTTCTATTTGACCTAATCCTCCTCTTAGGTATATACTGTTCCTGCCCTGTATGAATTTGCCTAACTATGCTATTATAATGTAATTCTACCTCAATGTTTTGATCCTCCTCTCTGCCTACTCCTATTCCCTCCCAATATATACTCTGGAGGTGGTGTCTGAGACGCCGGTAATTGGCTTTTCTAAAATCTGGTACCAAAGCAGTGTTTTGTTCTATCTCCCTCTTTGCATTAATCTTGAATCTAATTTTATGGTGGTCACTAACATCAAATCTAGCTCCTATCTCAACATGACTGATCAAAGTTTCATTATTCGTGAAGACCAGATCTAAAATATTTCTCTGTCGCGTTGGTTCCCTTACAAGCTGTATGAAAAAACCATCCTGAACGACATTTAAGAATTCCTCCGAGCTCCCGTCTCCTGTTATACTATCCCAGTCTATTCTCCTATAATTAAAGTCCCCCATAATGCACACATTATTATACCTAGATGCCCTTGCAAGCTCCTGCATCAGGGGTGCACTAGCTGCTTTGTCTAAATCCGGAGGCCTATATATAATCCCTACAACAAACCTTTTCCCTCCTATAATAATGTCAACCCATAATGATTCCGTATTCCTATCTGTTTTTATTGTGGTATTGACATAGCTATTTAATGTGTTTCTAACGTACAGTGCCACACCTCCCCCTCTCCTCCCTACTCTATTCCTGTGAAAAAAAGTGTACCCATCTATTTCTACTTCAGGTAAGAAATGTTTGCCTGCAATATCTAACCAAGTTTCTGTAATACCTATAATATCTAACTCTTCTACACATGCGATACCTCTAAGTGTGTCTATCTTATTTATTACAATTCTACTGTTTGTATAAAAGACACTAAGTTCATATACCTCCCTCTCTTTACCCCGTCCTTTGTCACTATTATCTTTACCTCTATTAATATTTAGTTTCCCTGACTGGACTGCCTAACTGCCCTCTCAAGACACTCACTAAGCTCCTGCACCCCCTTCCTACTGAAGTGTACACCATCCCTGCCATACAGCTCCTGTCTCCCATAGAACCTGCTCCACTCATCCATAAAACCTACCCCATCCTCCCCATACATCCTTATCAACCTCTCGTTGAGGCCAAGGGCATGTGAGAGCCACCAGCCTCTAACCCCCTGTCTAGGAAGCACCCCTGACACTATACACCTCCTACCACTCTCCTTTATCTCCCTCAGAAGCTCCCTATACCTATCCACTAGCTCCTCTGACCTTACCCTGCCTACATCGTTCACTCCCACGTGAACCACCACTAACGCCTCCTTCCCCGTCCCCTCCACTACCCTCCTGTATCTCTCTATCACGTCCTGCACTCCAGCCCCAGGAAGACAACACGTCATCCTCCTCTCCCTGTCGGCCTCACAGAAAGTCTCATCTAAATATCTAATCCTGGAGTCACCATCCAGGAAGTACCCGGAACCACTATACACTGGCAGTTGCATACTCTCGTATTCACGGCGAGCGCTGGTGGTTCCGACTCTTGGTACTCACCATGCGTGCTCGATCTACATGATTTCCTGTGAAACCGGTTCCGTGAATATTCAGAGTTCCAGTTCCTGTTACCACTTTACTGAAGATTGTAAATAAATTTTTTTTAGTGATTAAAGGGTGAAGTAGAATCAGTATAGATGGTTTTGGAGGGGAAGCACAGGAGCAACGCTTGATCAATGTAAGAATACGGCATGGAAGGGGAGCAAGGATTGAAGTTGAAGGAGTAGAGGCTGGGGTATCAGGGTTTAGTAAAGAAAATTGATTGGACCAGAGACTGAAGTCCAAGGCATTCCAGCATCGAGCCATAAAATCTGATCCCGAAGCCCCTCCACAATGCAATGGGCTTGGAATCGGAGGGGCTAAGGCTGGGTGGCACTGTGATACAGTGCTCGACTCATAACCTAAATGTTGGGAGTTGTTTATGGCTCAAAATAGCTTCTTGGTGAGAGGGGGTAGTGCTCTCGTTACACCAAGTAGAACTATATAGTCTAATATAAGCTAGTTGGAGGGATTATTCAATCATCTTTTTTTATCATGAACATTCATTCTACCACAGATTCTCCTCCATATTTTGACATTTCTGCATTTATTGCATCCTTACTTGCAGCTTTACCACACTTAAGTTTGTATATTGCTTTCTTTATTTACTTACTATAATCTCCTTCCTACAACAAAGATGTGACCTAAATGCGATGTATGTGATGGGTATGTGATGGGTATTTCGCCATAAATTTCTTTTCAGAATCATTAGCCAGTCGTCCATGTGTCTTGCAGAAAGAACACGATGAACTGAAGAAAAATGGGCTTGGAAACAGGGGTCATAAGTTACTAAAACAAAGTGGTAGAAACAATTAATGGAAAATAGAGATGGATGGTTAAACAGCATTTACTTAAACTTTTTAAAAAATTGCTTTTGACAGTTTCTCATTAAAGATTAAAATGGAACTTGAACCATGGGAACCTAATAAAATGGATGCAAGACTTTTCAAGAAAGGAAATGAAAACAATGTTAAGAGAGGTGGCAAGTGGTGTCCCACAGGCTTGTGTTAACATCAATCATGTTTCTGGTGTATATATATATATATATATATATATATATATATATATATATATATATATATATATATATATATATATATATATATATATATATATATATATATATATATATATATATATATATAATTTTAACTGGCTAAGGGAAAACAGAAATAAGTAAAAAAAATAATCCCGCTTGTCGCCAGACCCTGTAAAGAGGACAGTAGGAGAAATATAAACATGGGAGGGAAGTCCAATTTAGTGTGAGAGGTATCTTGACATTCCTCTTTTGAAAGAGTTTAAGTCATAGGCAGGTGAAAAAACAGACAAAGGAAGAGAGTTCCAGAGTTTACCAGTGTAAGGGATGAAAGATTGAAGATACTGGTTAACTCTTGCATTAGGAAGATGGACAGAATAGGGATATAAATCATATACGGTAAATTCTAACATTGGAACAGAGCTACATGAATATGTTTGTTGATGATGCCAAAATACAGAAAACAATACGAACTTAAAACCCATACAAAGAATTATCAAATGAATGAAGTCATAAATGGGAGATGGAATTCAATGCAGAAAAATGCCATGTAATAAAATCTACAGTGTAAAGAGGCCTGGCTGAGACTAGGGAATAGCAGGTTACAGGAATAAGTATAAGGAAAAACATTTATAATTAATTATCAATAACAGACGACCATATCAAGGAAAAGGTAATGAACATATACAACCTCTTAGCAGACAATAAAGTAGTTTTAACATATATCAATGATGAAATAGTAAAATAATCACATCATTCAGAAGACCAATCCTTGAATAAGAAGCAGCAGTATATGGAATCCACACATGAAAATGCATGTTCAAAAGATAAAGAAGGTATAAAAAGCACCCACAAGATGTGATGCATAGCCTGAGAGATCTTGGCTATAAAAAAAAGACTTAAAAAGCTGGAATTAACAAGTGGGAAGAGAAAGAGACTAAATATGATCATGTTGTATGTGCTAAGGGTAAAAAAAAATTGACATTAATGAATATATAGTAGGGGAGAGCGGGGTAAGATGAGCCATTTTTCGCTTTGAGCAAGTTATCTCTAAAACACAAGCGTAATGAATACAAATTAAAATGTCATCTGAAAATTCCATATTTCAAGCATATATGAGGCCACTTTCAGCTTTATTACTCCTTTCTTAATGTCATGCCGGTCACTCAAAAATAATATCGCAAATGGCTCAACTTACCCCATACATGGGGTAAGTTGAGCCACCCCACGGGGCAAGTTGTTCCATGCTTGGTTATTTTTTTTAAAGTTATGAAAATGATGAAACAACAAAAGAAACAAGTTTAGTTGCATAAAAGAGATTAATTACAAGCTGTGAAATACATAAAGAAAACCTATTATGACAGCAAGTATTTATTGTATATATTTTGACAAACTCATAAGCTAATAAACAACACCTTTCTACTGACAATCCATGGAACATATCTGGCAGTAATTTGACATAGTTTGCGAGATCCTCCTTCATATCAGGAGGAAATACTCTTTGTTTTAGGGACAATCCTATATAGCCAGTCGGTTTTTTTTTTTTTTTAATAGCCTATATATACTTAAAACATTTTCAATACGCTTAACAATTGTATTGGGTGTTACTCTAAAATTTGATACTCAGCTAGGCTTTGAAAATAATCTTTGCATGGCTACTATATACACAATTTTATCAGTAGTATGGTGGCTCAACTTGCCCCAGTTGTTGTGGCTCAACTTACCCCATCCTTGATTTTCTAATATATGTCCACGTATCACCTAATAACAGCATTCCTTGGTTTATTACTTATTCCCTGCAAATGCACTTAAAGTTATGCTATACATGGAAGTTAAGAAGTCAGGCAATATCAAAATAATATATGAATACACTTCGTACATACCTGTTTCATAGTTTTTCACTTTTAGAGCTGAAAATATTTTCTGGGAAGCCAGCTCATCAGTGTCTGCTGCTAGGATTGAAACAATGTCGGGAGGGTTGGAGTAATGTTATTGCTTTCCCATATATGGCGTTAGTTCTCTGGTCCAGCTTTTCAAATATGAGTAAAAGCCTGTGGCTCAACTTACCCCGCTCACCCCTACTTAAACAGTCATCTTCAAGGACACATCAAGAAATCCTATATAGAACTATTTCAGATGTGAGAAAATTCAGCTATCCAGACAGGGCATTAGATTATTGGAATATATTACAGGAAGTTGTGCATAGCAAAAACATTCACAGTATTAAAGAAAAAATATACAATAGTATCAGGAGATAGGACACAAGCTTGACTCAAATCCTGTAAAAATATACGTACGCACAGGGTCTTCTGCCAAGATATATTTAATTTTTATTCAATGAACATGTGGCCTACAGTAGTGCTAGGAGGATATAGACCTCCAACCCAACAAGAATTAAGTGATTCAAGGCTAACTTCTGATCATTCACTAGTTTCTGATTGGGACAGAGCAAACTTGGTTCTGTTCAATGTCTCAAAAACTCAATTTCTACAACTATCTACTTGACATAACCTTCCATATAACTATCCCCTCTTCTTCAATGACACTCAATTAACTTCCCCTCTCCTCCACATTAAACACACTCAGTCTAACCTTAACAAAAAATCTAAACTGTTAAGTGTCCTATGGCGTCTGCGTCCATTTTTCTCCCTCCCAGCTGCTTGTTCTGGACAGGGGCCTTATCTGCCCATGTATGGAGTATGGTTCTCATGTCTGGGGGGGTTCAACTCACACAGTTCTATTAAACAGGATGGAGTCTAAAGCTTTTCGTCTCATCAACTCTCCTCCTCTAACTGACTCTTGATTCTTTAAGTCACCGACGCAATGTTGCATCTTTATCTCTTTTCTACCGGTATTTTCACGCTAACTGCTCTTCTGAACTTGTTAACTGCATGCCTCCACCCCTCACACGGCCTCGCTGCACAAGATTTTCTAATTCTTCTCATCCTTATTCCGTCCATATTTCTAATGCAAGAGTTAACCAGTATCTTCACTCTTTTATCCCTTACACTAGTAAACTCTGGAACTCTCTTCCTTTGTCTGTGTTTCTACCTGCCTCTGACTTAAACTCTTTCAAAAGAGGAGTGTCAAGACTCCTCTAATGTTAACTGGACATGCACTCCTTGCTTCTTTTCTCCTACTTTCCTCTTTACAGGATCTGGCGACAAGCGGGATTTTTTTTTTACATATTTTTGTTTTCCCTTAGCCAGTACCTTTTTATTGTATAAAAAAAAAAAATAAATAAAAATTAAAAATAAATATATATATATATATATATATATATATATATATATATATATATATATATATATATATATATATATATACAGTGAAATTCCGATAATCCAGAGGCTGTTGGTTCAGAAATTTTATGCAGGAGGCAGATAGTTCGGAAAGGTTGATGGTTCGGAAATTTTGAGCCGAAAAAGCAAAAAGGAATTTGCAAGAATGCTACAAAAAATACAGTTTTCCCCAGAGAAGTATAGATACTTGGAATGGACTGAAGGAAGAGGTGATAAAGGCAAAAAATGTACATCAACTGCAAGAAAAATTGGACAAACATAAATACAGAGAAAGGACTACACATGAAAAATCTGAATGGAGAGAAGTGATAAATGAAGTACTACAGGGATTAGTTTTGGCAACAATAATGTTTTTAGTATACGTAAATGACATGACAGAAGGAGTAAGCAGTTACATAAGTCTGTTTGCAGATGATGCAAAAAAGATGAAAAGCAGAATTCATAAGTGCACACATTAAGGCAAAAAATGGCGAAACAAGAAATAGTAGTTGTAAGAACAAAAAATGGACTAAAGATCACAAAGAAATAATAAAAGATATACACTAGAGAGTATATACAAAATTATTATTAAAAGCAGTCAAAAAATAACATTGGTGGGAAATGTTAATTGTAGAAAAGTAAAGTAGGAGACATTTGAAAGCGGAGGTGAAAATATGTGGGGAAATAAATTATTGAGACCAACAATGAATAATACAATTGGTAACTGATTAAACAAGGTGTAGAGGAGAAGATAAACCATCAAGATTGGACCTATTATTTACCAAAGGAATAAATCTGGTAAAAAGGTATCAATTATGATTGCCCATTAGGAAGGAGTGACAATATGGTATACTAGAAAGTGAGATTAAGGGAGATATTGAAAACAAACAGGAGGAATCATATAAAAAAAGGAGTTATGAATATTAATTAAGAAAAAGCTTGATCCCTTTGATTACTACAGTACCGTAACTTTGGATACTGTAGTACTAGTGCACCTACAACTGACCTGCAAATGTACTACACTTCAAAAGTAAATAAAAACACAATAACAATACTGACTTTTAATTTTTAAAATTTAATATGATTCTTTTCAGGCTTTTAGAGCATTTTTAGGGGTCACGTCCACCAGTCCGGAAAATTTGATAATCCAGAGTTCGCGATCTCCGCTGCTTTCCGGATTATCGGAATTTCACTGTATATAATATATATATATATATATATATATATATATATATATATATATATATATATATATATATATATATATATAAAGAGGATATAGCAATATTTACTTAATCACCAATATTGAAATTTCAATGAAAACACAGTAATCATAGATTAATTCCCAGTATGTGACGACAATATATTAGTTATAGCCTATTATAGATTTTGAAAACATTTAGTAATCTATTACCGGTATTTGAAAATATTGATTATGGCCTATTACCGGTATTTGAAGATATTAATTATAGCCTATTACCAGTATTTGAGAATATTGATTATAGCCTATTACTAGTATTACGGCATATTAATTATAGCCTATTAGTATTATTTGAAGATAAACACATTATTTTCTATTACCGTTATTTAAAGATGATATATTAACTAAAGCCTATTATTATTTGAAGGTGTTTTAGAGGTTGACCATCACCAATCCGGCAATCAATATTCCAGTTCCATCAGTTTTCCGGCATGAATATCGGAGTGCAGTTTCAAATTTCCCGAGTTGGCGCGCCACTGTTTTCGGGAGAGGCCGATTATTTTGATGGAGCTGTACCTAGAATCAGCTGTATGCTCACGCTTCCGACAGCTAACAGACATTCCTTTTCATTTATTTGCTGTAATTATTATAATCTGCTGCTGTATAACCCCATCATGCATTCAGCGGTTTTGGGTTTCAAAAGAAAAACAGCTTATACAGGAACTTCTTGCTTACACTAAGGATGTAACTAATCCTGCTGCCAAGGAGCTTGCATCAAGGATCAATTAAGATGTTCTAACGGAATGGCTGCATGCTGATGATAATGTGCCTACAATTCATCATTACATTGATTGTGAAAGTATACATATGGTTGTAAGTCTATGAGTAAAATGGCAGTGAAGAAGAGAGCAGTGATGAAAATGAGGAAGGTGTGAGAGAACGAATCTCTATTGATCGGTTGATTAATACCTGTAGTCATTTTCTGTTACATTATATATAACATATATAGAGTCAGGGAACAAAACCTCAATAATCCGGAAATTTTGATAATCCGGCAGTCCTAAGATCCCGTGTTTGCCGGATTAGTGATGGACAACCTGTAATCATAATTTATTACCAGTATTTTCTTTATATAAAAAGATATTAATTATAACATAATTATTATCATTATTTAAAGATATATTGATTATAACATATTACTGGTATTTGAAGATATGTTAATTATAACATATTAACAGTATTTGAAGACATTCATTATTGCCTATTACCGACCGTTATGTGAAGACTATGATGATACTGGGCATATTCCTCCTACTCCTCCACCCTCTGACTACTTCATCCCTAAAATTAGAATTCTTCATTATGACGTTTTCCATGCCCTCTCTGGCCTTGATCCTCGGAAGGCTTACGGTCCAGATGGAGTCCTTCCTGTTGTTCTCAAAAACTGTGCTGCCTGGTCAAACTCTTTCATTTGTGTCTCTTTACTTCTACCTATCCTTCTTGCTTTCTTGCTAAAAGTTTGCTCACATTCAACCTGTCCCTAAAAAGGGTGACCGCTCCAATCCTTCTAACTACAGCCCTATACCTTTGATTTCCTGCCTTTCTAAAGCCTTTGAGCCTGTCCTTAACAAGAAGATAATGAGGCATCTATCAGCTCACAACCTTATCTCTGATTGCCAGTATGGTTTCCGTAAAGGCCGCTCTACTGGTGATCTTCTTGCTTTCCTAACTGAATCTTGGTCATCACCTTTTAGGGACTTCGATGAAACCTTTGCTGTCGGCCTTGACATATTGAAAGCCTTCGATAGAGTCTGGCATAAATCTTTAATTTCTAAACTACTCTCCTACGTATTCTATCCTTCTCTCTGTACCTTCATCTCCAGTTTCCTTTCTGACCGTTCCATTGCTGCTATAGTGGATGGTCACTGTTCTTCTCCTAAAACTATCAACAGTGGTGTTCCTCAGGGTTTTGTCTTATCACCAACTCTCTTTCTATTATTCATCAATGATCTCCTAAATCTGACTCAATGCCCTATCCACTCCTATGCTGATGACACCGCCTTGCAATTTTTCAACGTCGTACAAGATGCCCAACCCAACAAGAATTAAATGATTCAAGGCGAGATACTATAGGACGCCTAACTTCTGATTTTTCACTAGTTTCTGATTGAGGCAGAGCAAACCTGGTTCTGTCCAATGCCTCAAAAACTCAATTTCTATAATTATCTTTTTTTTTTTTTTATTTTTAACCCATGGCACCGGTAGGCTTCAAAGAGACCGTAGATGGTTGGCCTCCACCCATTAGTAGCGTGGGTTAGATTTTTTAAGTGACGCCTTGTTTCTTATTGATAGGCTCATGCTGCCAGCGGAAGCTCCTCGTGCATATAACGTTGCAGTCCCGGCGAGGATAGTGTTATGGCAGCATGTGGATGATCTTAGGCCACTCTGTGGTATTATCGAAGAAAAGTGGCCAGCCCGTGCCGGGGCTCAAACGCGGGACCCTGAGCTGGTATGCCCAACCGCTAGCCACTAGGCTAGCGGTCTAGGCATACCGCCTTCCAAATAACTATACCCTCTTCTTCAATGACACTCAACTTCGCCTCTCCTCCACATTAAACACACTCGATCTATCCTTTACTAAAAATCTAAACTGGCAATTTCATATCTCTACTCTTGCTAAATCAGCTTCCAAGAAGTTAGGTGTCCTATGGCATCTGCGTCCATTTTTCTCTCCCTCTCAGCTGCTTGCTATGTATAGGAGCCTTATCCGCCTATGTATGGAGTATGGCTCTCATGTTTGGGGGGGTTCAATTCACACAGCTCTTTTAAACAGGGTGGAGTCTAAAGCTTTTCGTCTCATCAACTCTCCTCCTCTAACTGACTTTCTTGATTCTTTAAGTCACCGCCGCAATGTTGCATCTTTATCTATCTTTTACCGCTATTTTCATGCTGACTGCTCTTCTGAACTTGCTAACTGCATGCCTCCCCCCCTCCCGCAGCCTCGCTGCACAAGACTTTCTACTTCTTCTCATCCCTATTCTGTCCATCTTTCTAATGCAAGAGTTAACCAGTATCTTCACTCTTTCATCCCTTACACTGGTAAACTTTGGAACTCTCTTCCTTTGTCTGTTTTTCCACCTGCCTCTGACTTAAACTCTTTCAAAAGAGGAGTGTCAAGACACCTATAATGTTAACTGAAACTCCACCCCTTGCATTTATTTCTCCTACTTTCTTCTTTGCAGGGTCTGGCAACAAGTGTGATTTTTTTAAAACGTCTTTTTGTTTTCCCTTGGCCAGTGCCCTTTAAATGTAAAAAAAAATAATAATAAAAATAAATAATTATAGCTTATAACCAGTATGTATAGACGCTAAATAGCATATTACCAATATATTAAAGAACATCTTGTCCGACGACGTCATCGTCAAGTGAGAGTTTAAATGCAGATTTTATATTATCATAATTCTTGATGAAGAAAGTTCAAACAATTCATACATATTCTTTTGGATTGTATTTTATTGGATATTTAAATCAATCATGAATACATAGTTTTATGCATGTATAAATTTTACTTATTGAAGTTAATTGCTTTTGACTGAATTTCTCGTGAGCAAAAGCATGCATGTCAAAATGCTTCGACAAGTCTTAATGAAATATCATGATTAGATGGTTGTTTTGCAATAGCTAGATTTAATTATCTCTTGTAATTCATTTTGAGTTAATTTACAGTAATAATTTGAGAAAATAGCGACATTCTTGACATGTTATAAGAATATTTCATTCCACTTGTTAGGGTTGTCATAATCAAATTTTTGAACAAAAATATACATAAGAGGCGACATCTCCTCTTAGCGTGACAGTACAAAGGTCCAGTCTGTAACAACACATTGAATCACAGTCACTCACTCTTCACAAGTGGCAACACACTTGTACACAACATATTTATAATGACCATAGATACTCCCTCTTCACAGGTGGCATCAAACTTGCACACAACACATTCACAATGACCACATGTACTCCCTCTGCAAAGGTGACAACATACTTGCACACAACACATCACCTCTTTGATGTACTCTTATATGGTGGATAATGTGCCTCTTGGTAAGAAAACACTTGCCATAAAAAGCATACTACGACTGCCTTTTTACTAGTGCGGATGAGAATGAGTGCATTGAGATTACTTTTCAGGGTAAACCTATTATCTCATTGGTTGCAAACAAAGTTTCTAGCACCAGTATGGTTAAGAATATATTTATTGACACTGCTTTGAACGTTAAACCTTTTATCACACTCACGACATTCAAAGTATCTACACCAATGTGGGTGAGGATGTGTATACTGAGATGGCTCTTCTGGAAACCTTTTTCCCACATTCACAATAATCCAAGTTCCTTGTATCAGTGTTATTGAGTGTCTAATAAGACTACTTTCCCACACTCATGGCATTCAAAGTTTCTTTCACTAGTATGGCTGCAGAGGTGTGCATTTTAAGTACCCTGCATTACATCTTTACCACACTAATGGCATCAGTTTCCAGCAGTAGTGTGTGTGAGGGTGTGTCTATTACGGCTGTTTTTAAAGGAGAATCTTTTCCCGCACTCATGGCATTCAAAATTTTGATCACCAGTGTGAGTGATGATGTGTGCATTGAAATTATCCTTACGATTAAAACTTTTCCCACATTGCTTGCATTCAAAGCCTCTATCACTGGTGTGGGTGAGGATATGCCTATTGAGACCACTTTTAAGGGCAAACTTTTTCCCACATGCATGGCATTTAAAGTCTCTAGCACCAGTGTGGGTGAGTATGTGTCTACTTAAAGTACCCTTAAGGTTAAACTTTTTCCCACATCTAGGACATTCAAAGTTTCTACCGCTTGTATGGATGAGGAGGTGTGCATTTAAAGTACTCTTACTAGTACACACTTCACCACACAGGTCACACCTGAAATCTTTCTTCTCTGCATGAATGCGGATGTGTGAAGCAATAGCAGGCTTACTATTGCACACTTTACCACAGTGGTCACATGTGTAAGTTTTCACAACTGAAGTCGACTGCTTCCCTTTCTCCAAGGTGTTTCTGTTCCTGCCTGGCTTTCTGTCCTCCATTGCAGCACTGCTTCTGGCACCACACCTGTGTGGCATGGGTGCTGACTTAGACTGTAATAGTGTAACACCTGTAACAGTTGATGTTGTCACCACACAAACAGTGAGATGTCTCCTGTTTCACCATTAACATAACTAGTCATTCCTGGTGTCACCTGCAAAACAGAAAAATATACAACTTTGTTAATTATTCTTATCTATGTTTATACATAATAACATGCAACAGATGAAAGGGAATGTTTTGTCAAAAAGTAACAAGAGGACCCAACTATAATGTGGTTTCTGCTAAAGTAAAGGTAAAATTTAATTGGATATGCAAAGGACATGGAGATAAAAAGGTAAGTGACAAAATAAATACGACGCTGAAGAAAGGTGTAAGTTCAGCAAAGTAAAGAACCTGATGCCAGAAAAGGAATATGGAGTCCACTTGATGTTACGAATTACTCCACTATAATGGACAAAATTAACAAAGTCCTTCTTATTTGTGATCCTTATATAGGTACTGTATATGAGGTGACCTAGTTGTCTGGATTTTCTGATATTCTGGAACAAGGATTGATACTCGTATATGTACTATACCCACAAAAAATATGTGGAATAGGTAAAACAACAAAAAACTATGATTTTCCTTATTCTAGTACTTTGTAAAGCATTGTATGAACTGAGGCATAAGATCAGCAAGTTTTCTGTAGTAAGCCAGGTTACTTCCATGAGAGAGAGAGAGAGAGAGAGAGAGAGAGAGAGAGAGAGAGAGAGAGAGAGAGAGAGAGAGAGAGAGAGAGAGAGAGAGAGAGAGAGAGAGAAGAAAAGAAAAATCTGAGTGTGGTGGTGCAACAGCAGCGCAATACTGATGTTTTTAGCTTATGGTTGGATCTGGTTCAGGGTTAGTGTAATCTTTCTGTTTTTATATTTCAAAAGTCTTCCACACATAATGCTCATTGTATATTTCTTTTCCACTTATTTTCTCGACAATTCAGCAATTGGGTTTTCATCATATTCCTTTGTGGCCGGTAGGCATTGATGGAGGCTTTTTGATGGTCGGCCTCCGCCTGTTAGTGGCTCAAGTTTTAGGTTTTTATAGTGACGCATCTAGTTTCTCACGTTTTCTCTGATGATGAGTGCGAGAGAGGCTAACTGCTGCACTGCCACAAAGCATATAAACATTGCAAGTCCCGTTTTGAAGACAGTATGGCAGCAATTTGGGTAATCTTTGGCCACTCGGCGATAATCCCATTGATAGAAAAGTGGCCAACGGATATCGGGGGATCGAACCTGGGACCCTAGGTTGCTTTGTGGCACACAAGAGGTAGATGACAGGTCATATCATTAGTTCGTTCAGAGCCGCCATCATGGAAACTTGCACTGATATGAGATTTTGGATTTTGCTGCAAAGTATAAGGATAAAGCAAGTGAGCTATTTAACCTATGCATTCATCATGTCTTGCGTTGGACTCCAAGGACTAAGAATAGTGAGGTACACTTAATTTCAACCAAAAGCTTTGGTTAAGGTTGGTTAGCTAGAAGGGGGTGTGTGGGGGCTTACCCCCAATCTAGGAGGATATTACGTGATTTAATTATGATTATTACGTGATAGGTTGGGGGTCTTGGCTGGCTTATACCCCCAGCTATGAGGTTATTACATAAGTTCTGTTTAGGTTGGATTAGGTTAGGTTAGGGGGCTTGCCCCCCCGTTAAGAGGTTATTAACTAAGTTCAGTTTAAGTTAGGTTAGGTTGGGGGATTCTTGGGGGGCTTGCCCCCAATTAAAAGGTTACTACGTGAGTTCAGTTTAGGTTAAGTTAGGTTGTGGGTGTTCGGGGGACCGTATTCCCCACTGATCACTTTAGTTTAGGTTAGAGTTGTGTCATTGGGGGATCTGGTTCGTTTATATAAGCTTTTTATATCTTTTAAACTAAAAAAAATTGGTTTTTCACCTTAATTTTTTTTTGGATTGACATATAGCCTATGGCCTATATTTGCTTCCCCCACCCTAAGCTCCGCTTCCCCAAGGTGCCCCGAAGCTTGTTGCCTATAGGGGAAAAGAAAAACATGAATTGGTGTATTGGCTTAAACAACAATTTTGCCGATGGTCGTTTATATATTGTTGGCTATATGTAATAGCTATTTGCACGACGGTCGTGTAAATAGACTTTTCTCATTATGCACATGACGGTCGTGTACATATCATCGGCCAAAAATTTACTTTTTTAAGCTTCTCTTCATCCATTTATTTATTTATTTATTTTTGTATAATGCGTAGGGCACCAATTCTGGTACATATCACGCATACATGTGTGTGTGTTTCAAACTTCACCCATCCCCTTGCTCAGGGGAGACAGTAACCACTCAAAGTTAGGGAAAAATCATTCGCGATCTAAGCGAGATTTGACCCCACGCCTTGTCGAATGGTATGAGGGAATGTTAACCACTGACCTATGGGAGCGGGTAGATTTTGCATATTATCAAAGTTATTTGATTTAGTCAGTCAATCAAAAAAGAACCTTGACCAGACCTTGGTTCTTGGAGTTGTTTAGGGCTGTGACAATTCAGTCAATCCTATGAGCCCTGGTGAAGTCCTGCTGACCCATCTTCTTCAAGAAGGCACTGGTGAGACGGATGACGGTAAATATTCGTTTCCTTAACCAAACCTAACTAAACGTAACTATACCTAACGTAACCTAGAAAAAAAAAATCGTATTTTTTCTGTAATTCAGCGGCATAACTATTTGAAGTGATCTGAAAAAGTATCTGAGGTTAAATTTGCATTATCAGGGTAACCAGATATCGAGTGGTTAACGAACCGAATATTAACCCGGATGACAGCTGGTTGTCGTGAGGGGTGGACGCCTGCTGCTGCTAGCAAAGTGGGCAGGTCAAAGATGGTGACGTTCAGGGGCAGGAGTTGGGAGCGGAGTACAACACGGTGAGAGTGGTAACGCGGACACTGTAGTAAGAAGTGTTCGATAGTCTCCTGAATGTTCCTGCACCACTGACAGTGTGGGTCAGGGGACAGACGCAGACGGTGCAGGTGAGCCGTGAGCAAGGATCTTTTGCAGATAAGATCCTTGGCCGTGAGTGTTGTGGCCGAGGCCCGAGGCGGAGGCGGGTGAGGGCGACATCTAGGACGCGGGATTGTTTCCGTATCCATGACTGTGGAGAGGAGTTCCTACGGTATTGGCCCATGGATGTGATGTGTAGGGTATCATGGAGTGTGTTGTCCCAGGCAGAGAGCGGCAAAACCGAGAGATGAGAGGTTTTGCCGTGGAGAGAGGAAGGGTGGAAAGGTGTTATGTTTACCTCCGACAAGGCCATCTTGGCAGCGGCGTAAGCGACCTCGTTACCTCGAACACTGAGTGTGAAGGCAAACACACCAGGACCTTCCTCCAGAGGACAGGTCAACTCAACAGGATCTGATCCACCTACTCATCTGCAACCTGCACTTTTGGGGTACTAGAGGCTATGGCACCACAGCCTGCACGGCCCCATCCAATTTCCAAGA